>CAUYWD010000254.1:0-29681 GCA_963576735.1 Bedellia somnulentella | reverse complement strand
GTGATAGGGGGCAAACCTATCGCCGTTTTGTACGAATACACTGTCACATGACTAAGTACAACTCAGCCATGTGGGTTTCCTCACGATGTTTTCCCTCACCGTTAACAACCATGATAAATTAACCACACATATGTCTTTAGAAAAGACAAATTGGTGTAGGCCCGACCCAGGATTTGAACACTAGTCGTTTGCACGTTAACCGAGTGTTCTACCCACTGGGCTATCCGGTTATACACTTATTGGTCTTATGAGTTATCCGAAGTATGAGGAATAAAAAGCATGTATGAGAAGATTGATGTTTGCCAGGATCATACAAAGTGGCGATCGATAGTCTCTGCCTACCTAACCAATGAATGACCAAATGCGTAATTGAAATTGATGGTAAGAAAGTGTTTATATCTTCTAAGTTTGTTTACTAGGGATGGAAAGTGTGATGAAGATATCGAGAAAAGAGTGAAGAAAGGTACTGCGATTAATGGAGCTTTGAATAGTCTCATGTCTTGTCAGTTGGTATCCGAAAAGGCCCAAAAGGCCCAAAAGGCAGTGAATGATGCTGTTCTGGTTCCTACGCTGATTTATGGCAGTGAATGTTTGGTGTGGCAGCAGAAGCATGAGAGCAGAGTGAATGCAGTAGAGATGAGGTCCTCAGAAAAGTTTGTAATGAAAGGTTTTGTGATCGTGTGAGAAATGACGTGATTCGTGAAAGGTGTGGCGTGAAAGATGATCTTGTAAAAAAGATAGGAAAAGAAATGTTGAAATGGTTTGGGCACATAGAGAGGATGTATCACAGTGAATTGGTGAAAGAGATCTATAAAGCCAATGTGGAAGGTAATGTGAGTAGAGGACTACCTCGGAGGACGCACCTGGACCTTTTTTTTTTTGGTTTTTCGGAGGGGAAATCCTCATAGTAAGTAAATATAATCCTTAAGTCGGACTTTTACCGACTAAAACCCCTCCGGTTCGGTGCTGCTGGCCCTGCGGCCTATGCGGCGTCACCTTAATGTGTTTTGCCGGGCGGCTGAAGGCCGCCCTGGCGGGGCAAAGGAGTGTACCTAAGCTAAGTCGGATAGGGTGAGTATTAAAATAAAATAGACTCTAGTTGAGTCTGGTGTGACTCTAAATTTAGTGTAAAGTTCTACGACCTCGCCGGCGGGGTCGGTGTCGAAAGCACGCACCTGGACCAAATAAAGTGTGTGCTTAAAAAGGCCGGCGTCCGAAGTATGAAGAATAAAAGAGCATGTATGAGAAGAATGATGTATGTAACAGAAGCTAGAGAGGTTTGTCAGGATCGTATTAAGTGGCGATCAATAGTCTCTGCCTACCCCAATGGGAAATAATGGCGTGAGTATATGTATGTATAACATAACATAAACGTTCACGCCGAATATCACCGAAGGGGTTGGCAGAGGTACTAATACTTCTGAACATCACGTGACTTTGTCATCTGGTGTTCAGAGTGCCCACGTTTTGCATGGACAGTGTACTCACGTGATAGGGGGCAGGCCTATCGCTGTGCCCATTTTTCCATTGAATCTAAATAAATAATAACGTCCATCCGTTTTTTTCAATATGTTTGTGTGTAACATAAAGTTATGATTTGAATCCTCCCTATACATAACATCGAAAATATTGTCGTTAAAATGAAGTCTTTTAAAAATATATAAATATTCTTGGATCATTTGTTATGTTATGGTTTGATATTTGGAAGGCTGCGAATCGACGTCCGTTTAAAATACTCTATATTAAAAACTTATTTCGTGATGAAATATTTTATTCCAAGTTTATTGATTGGAAGAGAAAATAAAATTTAATTTAATTTATTAAAAATTTCACAAAATCAGGAAATTTTGCGTGTCCGTTCAGCGTGTGTATGGTTTCGTTATATTGTTTAGTATTGTATAAACTATATCTTTAAAAAATATATGTCATTTAACTAATTCAAAAGTATAAGGACCGCGTTATTAATCTTTGTTCAAAAAAATCCATCATTGTCAGCAACAAAACAGTTTTTGACTTAGCAAAGAAATGAAACTTTTGAAGAAATAATTTGACCTTGAGCGAAGGGGGCTTCAGCCAGACGGCACGTTTTGAAGCAAAAGGACGCGTCGGAATTTAAACAGTTAGTACTTAGTTCAAAATTATTCTCCAAATTTTGACATTTTTTTGTATCATTGCTATATCTATTAATTTTTACCTTAATTTATTGTTATTGGAGTACAGTAATTAGGTGGTAACAGTTGTTTTCGTTAAAATTTTAAACGTGCACTCCTTTTCGTTTCATTACGTTTTATTTATTTTCATTGAGCGTAATTTTTGGAGAATTCATCACTATTAGCAACATCATTATCGGCATCATTGCAGTTGCCGATGGTGAAATGTGTTGTAAATAGGTACACAAAAGGTAATGATAATGTACACAAGAGTTTTTGGAATCGATTCTCTGGGGTTAAAATCCCTCGATTATCAGAAGTATTAAACGCAATTCCATTATATGTAGGTTTCAATTTAACATAATAACATAAACATAAACGTTCACGCCGAATATCCCCGAAGGGGTTGGCAGAGGTACTAATACTTCTGAACATCACGTGACTTTGTCACCTGGTGTTCAGAGCACCCACGTTTTGCATTGTTTCAATTTAAATCCATGATAAATATCGTACAAATGTTGAACATTCTAGGAAAAGCTAGTATGTCCAGTTAAAATGATAAACGAATACTTTGAAGTTGATAGGGAGAAGATGGTAATAATAAATTTTTTGGTGACGGGTCTCCAACCACATCGCCCAAAAATCGCTTAATAAGCCCCTATACCGTTAGTCGCCTCTTACGATAACCCACGGGTAGAAATGGAGTAGTGTTATTCTAAGCCGACACTACACGGCTAATCCCCAATCAACTTCCAAAAGTGGCTGAGGAATTTTTGATTCCAAAGCTCTGGCTACCCTGTTAAGGGATTTATAGCCGTAAGTATATGTATGTATGTATGCTGCTACCTCGGCTCAACATTGTCAAACAATCTTTCGCTCGACGCGGAGATCAACAATCGTATTGGCAAAGCCGCAACCACGTTTGGGAAACTGAGTTCAAGAGTATGGGATAACAAATACCTCACAGTTAAGACCAAGATGACTGTTTACCAGTCTTGTATACTGAGTGTTCTCTTATACGGTGCTGAAACCTGGACGTCGTACGCAAAACAGGAACACCGACTCAACAGTTTTCACATGCGCTGCTTACGCAAAATCCTCGGCATTTCATGGAAAGACAGGATAACAAACGAGAGGGTCCTTGAAATCGCACAACTGCCTAGTGTCACAGCCCTTTTGAAGCAAAGACGTTTGCGTTGGCTGGGGCATGTGCATCGTATGGAACCCACTCGTCTGCCGCGTCGCGTCATGCTAAGCGCAGTTGCGCATGCGAAAAGAGACGTTGGGAGACCGCTGTTGCGCTTCAAAGATTGTGTTAAACGCGACATGGCAGCTTTCCAAATCCAATATCAAAATTGGGAAACGCTCGCTGAAGATAGAGACGAGTGGCGCAAATCTTTAGGAGATGGACTCAGATTATGTGACCAAGCCTGGTTTCAGCTGCTCTCCGATAAGAGGAGGCGTAAACATCTAGCCGCTTCCCAACCACCAACAAGTGACTTCCCTTGTTCTAGATGTGGTAGGCTTTGTAGGTCTCGTATTGGTCTACATAGCCACCAACGTAGGTGCAGTCAAAACATTGGAGTTACTTAAACCAGACACTGTTTAAACCGTCTATCATAGACGTAACAGGCCCTTGATTGATGTATGTATGAATACTTTGAAAATGTTACAAACGTAACGGCAGCCAGAATAGTTTTTTGAAAACGTACAACAACGTACGTACGTGATAAAATATTATATGTTTGTAATAAATGTTTCAAAACCGCTCAACCAATTTAAAATACATAAAAACAGATAAAGACACAGAAAAAACATAGGTGCTATAACATCGCGTACAATAACAAAAGGCGTGAGCAGTATTTGTTAAAGTAAGCGCAGTCACACTGTATGTATGTCCGACTAGTAGTAATGAATACGGGAGGAGGGTGTGGACTCACATATTGCCTCATATACTTAACCAATTGCCTAAGCAACTAAGTCTTGACCTTATTAATTAAAAAAACAAAATGAAAAGTGTATTAAAAAATTACTTTATTGATGGTAAATGTGTGAACCCATCGCCCTCCACCTCTAAATAAATAAGATATTTTTAATTATTAACTTATTACATTTTAAATCCAGTCCAGTCCAGTAAATATTGTAAAATCTTATATTAGACTCCCTAGGGGCCACAATCTAGTTTATAAGTATAGATTAATACCCCTTTGTATTATAATCATAAATGATAAAAACCTCTAAAATAAATAGTTTCAAATTTTAAATATTTTTTTTAATCATAAATTTATGAACATATTTTAAGCAAGAAAAATACTTGTGATAGAATCCCCACTCTTCCATCTTTTTTTTAATAAAGCACTGTAAATTCTAGGTGTGTGTGTGTGTGTGTGTGTACAAACGTAGTAGGTATATGCCTATGGGAGTGTTTGAATTTAAGTATGTAAAAGCCCATTAGAAAAGAAATTATTTTTTGCATAATATAAAAGAAGATATATAGATTATGATATTGATGACGATAATGAGTAACAGGCGGTACCAGAATACCAGCTCCCCAGCAGTGTCCTGCGGATAATGTTGGGAACCTAGCTGAGGTACTTTGCCTTTCTGATGTCATCTTTTTCCTTTTTTATTTGTAATATTTTTATATGTTGTTGGTTGGTAACAAATAAATATCTTTTATCTTGATTATTATCGTGATAGCTCAATGTGTAGAACACCGGTTATCGTGCAAACGACTAGTGTTCAAATCCCGGGTCGGGCCTACACCAATTTGTTTTATCTAACAATAGTACTTAGTCATGTGACAGTGTATTCGTACCAAACGGCGATAGGCCTGTCCCCTATCATGTGAGTACACTGTCCATGCAAAACGTGGGTACTCTGAACACCAGGTGACAAAGTCACGTGATATTGAGAAATATTCGTACCTCTGCCAACCCCTTCGGGGATATTCGGCGTGAACGTTTATGTTATGTTATTTTTATTATTATCATAACCCAATATATACGCGTTTCCGCAACGGCCGGTCCTGTTCTGCCCTCATCCATCAGCCTCCCACAACTTTTAACAAATTATTGGTCCACCGTGTGAAAAGTCTTCCCACAATACTTCGTTCGGTACGTGGTTAATATAGGGTAACAGAAATTTGTATCGTCTCATTTGATATTACATTAATGTCCACGAAACAAAGAAATTTGGCCAGAAGATGAAAGAATAGTGAAATCTGGCAAAGAGCACTAGTTTCCCGCAACCGGAGCTACGAACATAAAACACATTATTGCCGAATAAAAGTGCCACAGAACGATGAAAGGAATACTTCAAACGACGACTTCTACACTCATAAAACTGTGTTATCTCTATTGTAGATTTCAGACTAGAGGTAAAACAGTGATTAAATTGTAAAACTGTCAAAATGATATCCAAGCTAATAGAATTTTAAATGCTTATATAAATTCATATTTTGGGGAAATAGATTGAATTAAAAGCTAATGGCGCAATTAATTCTTGTATAGAGCTAATGTGGATAGAATTTTGTTGGTAGCCGAATATCACATAGGACACTCCAAAAAATATAGAAAAACAATGAATGTACGTTATTAAAAGTGGAAGTCTGCAGCGTGAATGAGTTGAATAGTAAGGACTTTTAAAACACATTCTGCTTAACATCTCTAAGACTATTGGAATTAACAAGATATTTAATTTTCATATTTATAATTAATAAAAGAGTATAACGAAAATAGATTATTTCATGAAATCAAAACCTTTTTGTGGGCTGAGTCTTGGAAATCTTTTTTTTCTTTACTATTATGAAATACTACTATTTGATATTAAGTTCCAATCAAACCAGGCAGCTCATTGGTAAGAGCCTGCTCTCAAGTGCATAAATCACAGGATCAAATCCTAATACTGTGTCAATTCGAGGCGGAGTTATACTTAATCATGTCATGTCAGTATAAAGCTCCGACAGTTATGTCCTGTATCACGTAGATACCATGTTTGGGCAAGAATGGGGTGTTCTGATCCGAGTGTAACTATAATACCTCTATCGTCGCTAATGGGATATAGACGAAATGAAGTAAACGTCTTGGGGTTATAAAAATATGGTGGGCAATGAAGCATGCCATTTGGAGCGAAGCTGAACGTAATTAATGAGGTAGCAGAGTTGTTTACAATAGTTTCCCATAGACTAACATGGGAAACTTCCAAGGATGATTATTCCTCAATGGTAACATCTATCTAAATTTTCTCTTCGTTAAAATCTTGTCCTTAATTTCTTGAACCATCGTGAAAAATTTGGCTGTGATTGGATCAACCGTTTTGGAGGAGTTCTGTCACAAGTCTAATACAAAAGCCCCCCGGCTTCGCTTCGCTACAATTATTTTATTAAAAAGGTTTGCCAGTGTCATACAAAGTGGCGAACAATAGTCTCTGCCTACACCAATGGGAAATAATGGCATTGTATGTTTTAAAAACCTACATTACCGAGCTGAATACCGAGCAAATACCGAGTTGCATTCAGTGAATCTAACGGTGTCTTGCGTTCCATCATATTTCTTAATTTCTAGGTTTTTACTGATAATAAAACATCTATGGGCAATAAAGAGATAAGGCATGTTAGTTTTCTCATGACAGGCACCCTAACTATTAAAACATGCGCTTTATTGAAAGAGTTGTATTTTGTTCGGAATATGAGTATGTCTACGAAAAAAATTTAGTTGCATCTGACACGTTGTTTCGGTTTAGAGATTTTTAGGGTAATGGAACACACATGTATAATATTCCACTCCTAAAATCCTATACAGGATGTAACAAAAAGGGGGTAACACGACAAAAGCTGGTTGGTTAGTGAGATCATTTTGATCATTTTCCCCTTCGGGGATATTCGGCGTGAACGTTTATGTTATTTTATGTTATGTTATGTTATGTTATCATTTTGAACAACTTTTACTATGGGACCAACTTGATTAGAGCCATATGTTTTTCTCTTATCCATCCAATCATCGGAGATCTCGTCAAAAAACTGAATTGAAATCAGAAAGATAATAGCCCCCCTTTTGTTTCACCTGTATACATATACATACACACCTATTACTCCTAAATTCAAATCAGACTACTACCTTCCAGTACTAAAAAAAGTGAAAAGAAGATTAAAATATTCAATTCACTACCCAGTGCCAAGTATTTTTATTGTAATACTGGATATTACAGTTAACAGTAAAGCAGTTGCGATCTTTTTCCTACAATATGCGTCGCAACGCAACATGTTACCGGCCGGGGACGCAGAAAGAATCGTCTGCCACATATTTCTTAAGTAACAACTTTACGAGTCGCGGGCTCGAGTCAAGCGAGATTGGGTTCCGTACATCCGGACGGGGCGATACAGTCGACGTATGGCGAATCAATAGATACGCCACTGTTTATTATGTCGTAAAATATTTCATGAGCCAGCTTACCAGTCAGGACGATGTTTTTCAACGTCTTGTATATGAGCTTAATAAACATTTGTTTGTATATATTTGGCTATTTAGGCGCTATGAAAAAAAGAATAAATGAGTGAATTTCCCGGGACCAAATATAGCATGGCATCGCTGAAATCCATACTAAAAGACGTAGTTACAACTTTTAAATATTTTTTTCTAATGAGATGAAATAATAATCTATGCGGAGCCATAAATATTTTAGTTATAGGACTAATAGATATTCCACAAAAAAACATTAAACCTCTAAATTTTTCATTTCCGAGGTTGTCCGCACGCCACCTTGACGTGAATTATAGCTTATTGAAAAAAATCTATTGGTTGTTTTTACACAAACATAGCTTTATTTGTTACTTGAATAGTGGTAGTATCGTTGCAAAAAACGTTTATTCAAATATTTAAACAATACAACTAATAGTTACTATAAACTCATTTGTCCCAGGAACACCATTCATTACCATGCCCTATACGTATTTAGGAATATCATTTTATTAAAAGACTTGCTTCACCCCTACTCTGCGCTAAACGTTGCGTCTTAGTGCCGCCCAAGTGCTCAACGTAGGAGGAAGTACACAAGTATCTGCGTTTTCGCACCTTAAATGTAAGTATCATTTTTTTTCGTTACTCGTCATTTTCTCTTTCATTGCCATGGGTAGGTATAACTTATGTTCTTGAAAGATTGTCTTCTTGTAGAGGTATTCAATAGAACACTATTTCTATTATGGATGTATGTTTAGTATTTAATCATGCGAATACTAAATAAGTTATAAGTAATTTAACATTTTTGCCTTGTTTTTCATTGCCATGCTTTCATTTTCATGGTTTCCGTGGCCAAAATTTGCTATGGAAATGAAAAAACAGCCACTAAAATGAAAAGATATTCATTGCCGTGACCTGATTTTTCATTTCCATGGCATAGTCATTCACTTCCATGGCCTGGTGTTTCATTTCCATGATCAATTTTTTCATTGCCATGGTATGATTAAATCTAAAGTATTACAGTAATAGCGAATAACAGAACAGGTCTCATGGAATTTTTACGTATTTAACAAAGTTAAGCTTTCAAGCTTACTATGAGCTCATAGTTAATACTTAATACAATGAGACAATATTATAAGATCCGTGTTACGGAAGATATTTTATACTAGGCTTTAAAGCTCATAAAATTTTTCAGCCGCCACATACTAATTAGTGCTATTAGTACTGACAATTAGTATAGGAATCGAAAAAAATATGATTGATTTATTTTATCTGATACATCAAACTCAGAGGTATCTTCAAACTTATAACTGAAATGTTAATTCATCGTCATGAAATACCTAGTAGACCTAAATCACTCACTCACTCATATACTTTAGATGATTATAATAATGGACTGCTTATTTTAAGGTGTCGTGATGTCCAACATTGTGCGACATGATAGTCCAGTGGGTAGAACACCCGCCCGAAAAACAGAAGGGCGTGAGTTCCAATCCTGGGACGGGCCTACACCAATTTGTCTTTTCTAAAGTCATATGTGTGGTTAATTTATCATAGTTGCTAACGGTGAGGGAAAACATCGTGAGGAAACCCACATGGCTGAGTTTTACTTAGTCATGTGACAGTGTATTCGTACAAAACGGCGATAGGCCTGCCCCCTATCACGTGAGTACACTGTCTAAGCAAAACGTGGGTACCTTCTCTGGAAACTAGATGGCGCTTGCCATGTGAGTTCAGGAGTATTGGTACCTCTGCCAACCCCTTCGGGGATAAACGGCGTGAACGTTTATGTTATGTTATGTTATGTGATGTCCAAACAAAAATTAACCGAAGAGGAGAGAAAAGAAAGAAAAAGATTGGCTGAGCAAAAGCGACGCCAAAAAATAAGAAGCGATCCTGTACTACGAGAGCAGAATCGTATAAGAGAAGCAGTCCATATACAAAGATTGTTGTTAAAGATTTGTTAAAGATTATCCATAAGTTTTAAGCTTATGACTTTTTATATTTACTTGACAATAGATGAAAAATAAGATAATTATAGTATTACTCTTTTTGATAATAATGGGCTGTGATTATTGTCAGCAAAACGTCCTCTAAGTTCTTAAATTTGTCTTAGTTTAAAAAAAAATGTGCCTTGTTCAGCTTTGCATTTAACATTGAGTAATTTTGAGTTGTAGGTGTGTTTAAAAAGGGAGTCATACGTTTCACCGAATGTCGCGAGCTCGACGCACGCGAGCTCGAAAAAATATTTGAGTGGTACGCCAGCTCGAAAGTACGTGAATTCGAAAGCCGCCAGCTCGAAAGACGTTGGCGCGAATCACGTTTCACCGAAAATCTTTCGCAATGGTTTATCAGTTTGAGAAGCAGATTATAATTAATGTCTTAATCTTATTAATATTAAACATATTTTCTTTGAAGGTACTTTGATTTTTTAGTTATTGATGTTATTTGCATCCACCCTCA
The DNA here is from genome assembly GCA_963576735.1 of Bedellia somnulentella. NCBI lineage: Eukaryota > Metazoa > Arthropoda > Insecta > Lepidoptera > Bedelliidae > Bedellia > Bedellia somnulentella. The sequence continues at coordinate 19,612 of CAUYWD010000254.1, read as the reverse complement.
TTAAAATAATGTAGAACAAAACATATTGGTGCATATAACTTAGCGCAGTATATAGCTATAGCTCCTAATACTCATTTTTACTGATTTTTTTTATAATTTGGTTTTATGTTTTTTTTGTTTATGTTTTGTCAAAACAATGTTTCTTATATAGGATTTTTTTTGTTGTAATTTTTGTAACCTTGTTGTAAGATGATGGCAGGAGTTTACTTATTTTCTATATCAACTTAGTATTTTTCATTTAATATTTTCGAACAAATATAGTTTTATATTCCTTTTTTACGCTACGATTAAATGGCAAAGAAACAATAGTTAGAGTTTCATTTCATTGTACCAAAAATTAAGTTTAAGCAAAAAACAGATGCTGTTTAGTATCGGTTTAGAATAGCACTACCCCATTTCTTTCCGCGGGTGTACGAAAGAGGCGACTAAGGGTATTGGGATTTTAAAAGCTTTTTGGGCGATGCGGTAGAAGACCCATCACCAACAACCTTTATTTTACTATCTTTTCACCACATAACTTTCAAAAATTTGCTGAGGAATTACTAATTCTCTCTCTCTGGCTACCCATTTTAGTGATTTATAGCCATGAGTATATGTATGTATGATATCTAATTTTGTGGCTCTGGCTACTTTTTTGGGTCCTGTAGGAAAGTAGGTGATTTTCCAATAAGCGTAGATATTTTACTGAGGGTGGATGCAAATAACATGAATTACTAAAAAATCAAAGTACCTTCAAAGAAAATATGTTTAATATTAATAAGATTAAGACATTAATTATAATCTGCTTTTCAAACTGATAATCCATTGCGAAAGATTTTCGGTGAAACGTGATTCGCGCCAACGTCTTTCGAGCTGACGGCTTTCGAATTCACGTACTTTCGAGCTGGCGTACCACTCAAATATTTTTTCGAGCTCGCGTGCGTCGAGCTCGCGACATTCGGTGAAACGTATGACTCCCGTTTAAAAATGCTATTTTGTATAACTACCTGTCAATTTTATTTTTGTCAACCTAGTTATTTTACAATTTAAATAAATAATAGTACGTTACCTACTTTGATTCCGATACCTTAGTTTTTTTTTCATATATATACAGAATAAATACAATACAATAAACAAAAATGATGATCGTCAGACAAGATTACAGGCTATCGATGGATGACAAGTAAAGCACAGGACTGTTTGTCTCAGAGATCATTGAAGGAGGCCTATGTCTAGCAGTGACCAACAATGTTAAAAATAATTGACAAATGTTTAGTTAATTCAATTAAAGTAAACACTCACTGTAAAAATAATAATAACTGAATATGGCTTTCTCATTGTGAGATATACAATTTTAAAAGGATTTTCATTCCCGTGGTACAGATCTTTCATTGCCGTGGACGCTTGATTCATTTCCGTGCACGCGTGTTTCATTTCCATGTTCTCTTGTTTCATTGCCATGGCATTGAATTTTCAATAATGTATATCTCGCTAGTTTTATAAGTTATCTGCTGGATATTAAGATATAATGTATAAATTATCAAAAACTTCAATAATATCAATCAAAAATAAATAAAAACCTTTATTTAAAAAAATCCACGGAAATCAAGATTTTAACGGTCTTGTTGAAATCCACCCAAATAAAGGAAAGAAAAATTTCGACACAGGCGGGAATCGAACCCGCGACCTCGGGTATACGCCCCCGTCGCTCTGCCAATTGAGCCACCGTGTCAATGGCTGCCAGCGCGAAATTGTTCTATCCTTTATTTCTTTTACACCTTTTAGTAGTGTTTTGAAATTTTTCTTTCCTTTATTTATTTGTAATAATCCCCACATGAGGTTTTCATGAACAAAAAGGTTTAAAAAATAGCTGTTTAGTGTCGGCTTATAATAGCACTACCCCATTACTTCCGGTGGGTGTACGTAAGAGGCGACTAAGGGTATTGGGGCTTTTAAGAGATTTTTGGGCTATGCGTTTGTGGACCAACAACGTTTATTTTACCATCTTTTCCGCACTCAACTTTCCAATAGAGGCTGAAAAATTCCTAATTCCTTAACTCTGTCTAACCCTTCTAGGGATTTAAAGCTGGGAATATATGTATGTTAGAATAGTACTACCCCATTTCTTCGTGTAGGTGTTCGTGAAAAGCGAGTAAAGGTAACGGAGTCTTTTTAAGTAATTTTTGGCGATGCCAGCGAACTTTATTTTCAATATTTTACTCATTCATCTACCAAATGTGGCTGACAGTTTATTTTTCATACTTTGAAGCTTTGGCTATCGCTTCTAGAGATTCATAGAAGTGAGTATGTTTGTATGTTTGTATGAGATGAAACATATTTCGGGTTTATTTAATTAAGTTAGTTAGTATTTATAAATTATGAAAACTAGAAACGGTGTAGTACTTTTATTTCGTGGTCTCATTTTGACATTTTTAAAGTTTCTAATGGCCTCGACATACTTATATGAAATATGGGATTGATTTAAAAAGATTCCCTAAAAATAGAGTAAATAAAGTTATTAGGAAAAATTGCACGATTATATTTATAAAAAAATGAAAATAAATAAAATTTTGGATAGAGTTGACTTTTTTACTTGGTTGTATTATGTTAATTTTTTATCCATTTAAAGTACGTGGTTGAAAAATAATAAATATGCAAAATAGATGTAGTCAATCAGCATTCATTTAATAATCGCGTTTAATTAGTGGTTAGTGTGTTTAAATACCCTTTTAAGAAAAGAGAAAATTTGAATAAGAATACAAAACAAAAGTAAAAGTTGTGCAGTTACTAAAGTGTGGGTGGTGTTGTGTGTTTAGCAGGGAGTGAACCCGAAGATCGACTCGGTGGCGTTCCGGCTGCACTGCGGCGCCACCACGGCGGCGCTGCTGGCGGCCAGCGCGGCGCTCACCACGCGCCATCTCGTCGGAAACCCCATCGACTGCATTCACACCAGGTATCACATTTGTCTCCACATTCCACTATCTTATGTAGGAACTACATACGTTCATTCAGCGCCATCGAGGGAAACATTTGCGAACTAAAATAAGACATTTTCAAACAAAAGCTTCAGTATAGAGTTCGGCGCGTAGATGGCGCTGTTAACACCGCAAAGCGTACCGCGCTGCGGGCACATGCGGCGCGCCATATTTCGAAGCAGCGGACAATTTGCGTTGAAAGTTATTTGTAAAACTAATTAATGAAACGTGCAGGAAGGGATATTTCTCGCGGGAGTGTATTTGGATGCGGACCAAACGAGGCTCGCGCGGAGACTGCTGTAGCTCCACGTCACGTACATAGTTCGTCAAGTTTACTTAAAAATGTAGAGAAACAGTTCATTTGCCAAAATACAAATTGGAATAAGCGAGTACCTCCGCCTGCGACCAGATACGGCAACGTTTTATTAACATTCAGATTTTCGTTTTGGCTGTACCTCCTCTGCGACACCAAAGTGTGTTTTGCTGACTTGGAAAAGATAGTGCGCTTATCTTTGTTATTGTCTACATTTATAATGTAACAAATCTACTATATTCAGTTTTAATTCAATTTCAAGTAGTTCTCTTAAACCTTTTATAAAATGGAATAAAATACACATTATTTTATAAGTGCATCGTAACAAAACCATAATTTCCTTGATGTCACTTATTACTTAAATAGAAACTATGAATCTTATTATGCTTCTCGTTCGGTAGGTGTATAGTTGCGAGAAGAATCGGTTAGAAAAATCTATAATTTATAAAAAATGTGGATGAGTTTAATTACACAATTATTTTCTAAGCTAGATTACAATTTAAGAGTTAGACTGGATATTTTCGGAATAGTGCCTTAGTTACACCAAGCAGTTCTATTAATCACAGGTGGACCACCCCAGCACCATACGGGATGTGTTTTTTTCCAATATCTAAAGTTCTTCATCACTGCCCACCCGCAATTAAATCAAGTGCGAGGATATATAGCCTATGTTTATTCTATGCACGAAAGATTTTTTTAAAATGATTGTTGATGCTAGTGCATTCGGCGCCTACTCTTTAGTGCAAACAAACACACAAATAAAACTTTCCTCTTACAATAAGTAAAGATGTAAATTCAATTTGTAGTAACTTCTAAATTAATACAGCATACATACATATACTCACGGCTATAAATCCCTTAACGGGGTAGCCAGAGCTTTGGAGTTAGAAATTCTTTAGCCACTTTTGGAATTTGATTGGGGAAGAGATGGTAATAATAAAAGTTTTTGGTGACGGGTGGAGAACCACATCGCCCAAAAATCACTTAAAAAGCCCCTATGCCCTTAGTTGTCTCTTACGATCACCCACGGGTAGAAATGGGGTAGTTTTATTCTAAGCCGACACTACACGGCATAAATGAAAGTGATGAAAGGGTGGCTGAATTGTTTCGGGAGCGATTTAGAGTTGAGTCAAATGAGGCCGACTTTAGTGAAAGTGTAAATAGCATTAACTCTGGAAACTCTAGTGATAAAATTAATTTTAGTATAGATGAGGTTAAAAAGGCACTAATGAGCATGAAACGGGGTAAATCTCCGGGTCATGACAGCCTCAGTATAGAACATCTTAGATGTGCCGGTCCACATTTACCTGGGGTATTAAAGCTCTTATTTGATTTGTTTATTAGTCACTCGTTTTTGCCGCACGATCTTATGCGAACTATAGTATCTCCAATTGTAAAAAATAAGACAGGTGATATCTCGGATAGTCGTAATTATCGGCCAATCTCTCTGGCGACTGTGGTAGCTAAGGTACTTGACTGTTTGTTGGATAGAAATCTTGATGAGCACTTAAAATTACATGATGCGCAGTTTGGGTTTAAGGCCGGTCTGTCTACCGAAAGTGCTATCCTCTGTCTGAAGCGAACAGTCAAGTACTACACAGACAGAAGTACTCCCGTTTTTGCGTGTTTCTTAGATCTCTCAAAAGCTTTCGATCTTGTTTGTTATGACAAATTATGGGGTAAATTGTTTAAGACTGAAGTCCCATTCGCCATAACAAACCTTTTTAAGTTTTGGTATAAAAATCAAATAAACACAATAAAATGGAACGAATGTTACTCTTGTGATTATAAATTAACGTGTGGTGTGAGACAAGGTGGTGTAAGCTCTCCAAAGCTTTTTAATTTGTATGTTAACGCACTGATTGAGGAGCTCTGTAGTACAGGAGTCGGCTGCTCCATCGATGGTGTTATGTTCAAGAATATTAGTTATGCAGACGATATGGTTCTTTTGAGCCCCTCAATCAATGCTTTAAGAAAGCTCTTACAAATCTGTGAGCAGTATGCTAAAGATCATTATTTAATGTACAATGAGAAGAAAAGTGAAGTTATGGTTTTCAACTCTAGAAATAAAAAGATTAACCAGTTTCCTCCAGTAATGTTGTATGGCAAACCATTAAAAACCGTTACACAATTTAGATATCTGGGTCATTATGTAAATAGTGACCTCAATGATGACCTAGACATAGATAGGGAACGCAGGGCACTGTCTGTCAGATGCAATATGTTGGCTCGCAGGTTTTCTCGATGTTCAACAGAGGTGAAAATAACCCTGTTTAGAGCTTTTTGCCAATCATTTTATACATCTGCCCTGTGGGTCAAATATACGCAAAAAGCATACAGTGCCCTGCGGGTCCAATACAACAACGCGTACAGAGTAATGATGGGGTTGCCTCGGTACTGCAGTGCATCGGGGATGTTTGCGGAGGGTCGCGTGGATGATTTCTACGCGATCATCCGCAAGCGTGTCGCGTCCATCATGCAGAGAACCTGGGACAGCTCCAACACGCTCTTGAGAGTATTGGCCGATAAGTTCGACGATCCCATGTATCGGCACTGGGTATATGTGCAGCGGCACACTAGAGCCACTTCTCTGGCTAGATTTGGCACCTTATGTAAATAGCTTATTGTTAATATTTTAAATTTTACTTTTATTTATTAAATCTAAGTCTAACCAAACTAACATAATTTAAGTATCTCGATGTTACTAACTTACTAACTTTACTATGGATTTACTTTATGATCCGAAATAAAGTTTTTATTATTATTTTGGCATTACTTTTAGTTCCTCGCCTCTCCCATGGCCGAAAAAGAAAATATAAATTTGAAATGGGAGAGGCGGTACTCCCCGACAAAAGAACAGTCGGTCGGGGTCAGGGAGTCAGGTTCAAGAACCGACGGACGATCCGAGCCGTATCGAGCAGCACCGCTTTCTGCATTTGTGCTGGAACCGACACGCCACAGAAATCCAACCGCCTCAAGTTGGTCGCGAGGCTGGTTGGAATTAACCCGTTCGCGGACAAAACAATTGGGATTATTTCTGTCGAAGTCACACCCCACATGTCGGTGATCTCGTGAGCCAGATCGAGATATTTCCGACGCTTCTCGGTGTCGGCTTTCACGAGACCCTCGTCATGAGGGATAGTGACATCCACTAGAAATACCCTCGACTGCGACCGATCCCATACCACGATATCAGGCTTATTCGCTAGAATAGTCCTGTCCGTGATAACGGATCGGTCCCAATAGATTTTGGCACGGTCGTTTTCTAAGATTGGCTCCGGCAGATACTTGTAATACGGCAGCCTCTGTTGCAAGAGTCCGTATTTCAGAGCGAGCTCCTGATGCAGGATTTTGGCTGCTTGGTTGTGTCTGTGCAAGTACTCAGTGTTAGCAAGAGCCGAACAACCGGAAATAACATGCCTAAGTGACTCTCCGGGACGGCCACATGCTCGACAGATGTCTGTGGTACCGTCCTTTAGGATGTATTTCCGATAGTTCCGCGTCTTGATAACCTGGTCTTGTATTGCACAGACAAAACCTTCGGTTTCCCCAAAGAGGTCCCCGAAACGCAGCCAATGCAGGGAGGCTTTACGGTCCACGAAAGGTTCGTGAAGTACCTTGTAAAACCTCCCGTGCAGCTCCTTCTCTTTCCATACGGACTCCCGATCAGAGGTGCTAAGTACCTCCGGGGTTCGCCAATCCTGTGAGGCCAACGATAAGGGAGTCAGTCCTTTATCACTAGCGACCACCTCTTCCCGAATACTATCATCCGTCATCGTCAAAAAATAGTTTCTGAGGTTGCATACCTCGCGGTTGTGCATGGTTTTGGCACTCAAGAGGCCTCGACCACCACACTTCCGCGGGATATACAATCTCATAACCGACGACCTCGGATGATGCATTCGATGAGAGGTCATCATCGTGCGGACTCGTCTGTCCAGAGCGTCGAGTTCGGTCTGAGTCCATCTGAGCACGCCAAATGTGTACATCAGTACAGGCATGACCCAGGAGTTAATGGCTCGGATCTTATTAACGCCTGACAAGTAGCTATTAAGCACACTTTTCAGGCGTTCATAAAACTCCTCGCAAACACCCTGTTTCACGTCTGCCACCTTCACACCGATGGTTTGTGACATGCCCAGATACCGGTATGTTTCAGCCTCGGAGATTATTATTTCGGGAACACTTTTAGCTTCTCGCCTCTCCCATGGCCGAAACAGAAAATTAGAATTTTAAATGGGAGAGGCGGTACTCCCCGACAAGAGCACAGTCGGTCGGGGTCAGGGAGTCAGGTTCAAGAACCGACGGACGATCCGAGCCGTATCGAGCAGCACCGCTTTCTGCATTTGTGCTGGAACCGACACGCCACAGAAATCCAACCGCCTCAAGTTGGTCGCGAGGCTGGTTGGAATTAACCCGTTCGCGGACAAAACAATTGGGATAATTTCTGTCGAGGTCACACCCCACATGTCGGTGATCTCGTGAGCCAGGTCGAGATACTTCCGACGCTTCTCGGTGTCGGCTTTCACGAGACCCTCGTCATGAGGGATAGTGACATCCACTAGAAATACCCTCGACTGCGACCGATCCCATACCACGATATCAGGCTTATTCGCTAGAATAGTCCTGTCCGTGATAACGGATCGGTCCCAATAGATTTTGGCTCGGTCGTTTTCTAGGATTGGCTCCGGCAGATACTTGTAATACGGCAGCCTCTGTTGCAAGAGTCCGTATTTTAGAGCGAGCTCCTGATGCAGGATTTTGGCTGCTTGGTTGTGTCTGTGCAAGTACTCAGTGTTAGCAAGAGCCGAACAACCGGAAATAACATGCCTAAGTGACTCTCCGGGACGGCCACATGCTCGACAGATGTCTGTGGTACCGTCCTTTAGGATGTATTTCCGATAGTTCCGCGTCTTGATAACCTGGTCTTGTATTGCACAGACAAAACCTTCGGTTTCCCCAAAGAGGTCCCCGAAACGCAGCCAATGCAGGGAGGCTTTACGGTCCACGAAAGGTTCGTGAAGTACCTTGTAAAACCTCCCGTGCAGCTCCTTCTCTTTCCATACGGACTCCCGACCAGAGGTGCTAAGTACCTCCGGGGTTCGCCAATCCTGTGAGGCCAACGATAAGGGAGTCAGTCCTTTATCACTAGCGACCACCTCTCCCCGAATACTATCATCCGTCATCGCCAAAAAATAGTTTCTGAGGTTGCATACCTCGCGGTTGTGCATGGTTTTGGCACTCAAGAGGCCTCGACCACCACACTTCCGCGGGATATACAATCTCATAACCGACGATCTCGGATGATGCATTCGATGAGAGGTCATCGTCGTGCGGACTCGTCTGTCCAGAGCGTCTAGTTCGGACTGAGTCCATCTGAGCACGCCAAACGTGTACATCAGTACAGGCATGACCCAGGAGTTAATGGCTCGGATCTTATTAACGCCTGACAAGTAGCTATTAAGCACACTTTTCAGGCGTTCATAAAACTCCTCGCAAACACCCTGTTTCACGTCTGCCACCTTCACACCGATGGTTTGTGACATGCCCAGATACCGGTATGTTTCAGCCTCGGAGAGTGCCCTCAAATGATTGGTGCCGACATCGACACCATCAGAGTGCACGACATGCCCCTTCTCGACATGAATGACCGCACACTTATCGACCCCGAGCTCCATCTTGACGGAACCACTGAAATCGTTAGTGATCGTCAGTAGCTCCGCCAATCTGTCAGCCGTGGGGGCGTAAAGCTTCAGGTCATCCATGTAAAGGAGATGAGGCAAGCGTGGTCCGCCTCTCCGAAACTGAAAGCCCGTCCCTGAATTCTCCAAGAGTGTACTTAGAGGATTCAGGGCCAAGCAAAACCAAACTGGACTCAGGCAATCGCCCTGGAAAATCCCTCGCCTTATATCAATTTGGTCATCCGCGTCCGTCATCCGCTGACCGTCTAAACTCAGGATCGTTCTCCAGCACCCCATACACTGCCCGAGGAAGTGTCGAACTGTACTTTCAATTTTGTACAGCTCGAGGACCCTCATGAGCCATGAATGAGGTACCGAATCGAACGCCTTCCTGTAGTCTATCCAGCCAGCGGAAAAGTTCCGACGGTTGCGTTTGACCAGTTGGCCTACGACCGCATCGATGAGGAGCAGCTCCTTGCCACCGCGACTACCGCCCCTACATCCGTTCTGAGCTCCAGAGATCACATTGTTATCAACAATGTGTTGAGTAATCTTGGAGCTCAGAACGGATGTCAAGGTCTTGTAAATTGTACAAAGACAAGTAATGGGGCGGTATTGTGATGGATCCGCGGTAGCATCGCTCTTTGGAGCTAAATGAGTGACCCCAGTAGTTAAGAAGTTCGGGAGCGTCCCACTCTCGAGGGCGCTTTGGAACTGACGGGCGAGAGTAGCGTGACAGCGCGTGAACCCCTTCAACCAGTAATGGTGCAATCCGTCCGGCCCCGGACTTTTCCAGTTCGGAGCCTTACGGATCGCAGCCACCACATCCTCCTCGGATATGTTGACGGGGTTCATGGGCGCTATGGGCTCGCATGCTCCCTCGACCGCCTCGAACCATCGGCCCTCTTCGTGATCAACAGGCAGCGACCAAAGCCCACGCCAAAAGGCAACTACATCGGCTTTTTCCGGTCGCTGACCCGTCGAAACCACATCGGGACGCTCCAAAGTTCTGTAGAACTTCTTCTGGTCACTCATGAAGAGACGATTCTGTTGGTACCTCTTTACCCTTTCAGAATATCGCCTAATTCGCTTACCCCAAGCAGCGATCTTCTGCTTCAGATCATCGATGCGCTCCACCAGTCTACAGGCAAACTCTGGTGAGTTGTCAAAGACATTCTCACCAGGGAATGCCTCCCTGACGAAGCGCACCACCCTCGGCCTATTGTTGCCTGATCTGAAGCTGGTCAGTTTGCCGATGAGGACCCTGGCCCTTGTGATACGGCTTTCAATCCGCCTCATCCAGGCTGGTCTAGTTCTAGTCCTGGGACTAGTACTGCCAGCCTGGCGGGAGCCACCAGCTCTTGCTGGCGGCATCCTGACGCCGACAAGTCGACAAACTGTCATTGCGGCGCCAAAGAGAATTGAATCCGTATCCCAAAGGTCCATGCTGCTCTCTAAAAATGAGGGCAGCATGTTATTAACGGCCTCAACGACATCCCGAACCTTGATGCTGAGAGGAACTCGGGGCAGCCTTGGCCTCCTTTCGAGAGGCACTTGGCGATATTCCAGGATCGTCTCTTCGAGTGCGCTCCTCACCAAATCCAAATCCAGGGAGACTGTTCCCCAATCGCTTTCCGCACCACCCACATCCGGCAGGTTAGCAATTGGCTCCCTCCGTACTTCCCGTTCAGGGACTGGAGGGAGAACCTGCACAGGTGGCTCTTCGTCTAGCGGGGGAACAGCCTCGCGTCGCAATTGTTCGAGTTCGGTAGTGCTAAAAAGTTCTGAGCGCTGTATATACCGAACTCGATCCGCCAGGTTTTGTTCTGTGACGGTCAAATTGGGCTCCAGCCGCAGAAATTCGCGGTACATTGCTGCCCGATAACCCGTCCGTCCAGTTCTTGAACCCGAGGCCCTAATATAGGCCCGCATGGCATTCCTATTCATTTCGACCGTCCATGCCATGCGGCGCCTTGTTCCACCAGCGGCGGGCACCGATTGCTGGGACTGAGTTGCCCCAGTCCCAACCGTTGCCAAGCCATCTGGTGGCTGAGGTGGTCGAGCAGACCGACCAGGTGGTCGGGCCGGTCTGCTGCGGCTGGGGGACCGCATGCTGCCACGTCCAGCCCCAGCTCCAGACGCGCCCCAGCGATAACCCCTGGGGAGCGGCCCTATACGCTCATCATTATTTCCTGTGTCCATTATGATGAGCGAAGATTCACCCGGGTTTTCGCTCACTTGCCCCGGGGAGACCGTTATTGCTCTATTTTGCGCTGAGACCAGTTTGTAGACACGGTCAACACCTACAAACTCAAGCGCTGACTATTTGCATTGCTGGAATGGCAAGCTGGTAAACATTTCATCCTGCCATTCCAACAATGGGCGGTGGGGTCGTCACATCCCTACGCCTAAGATTATTATTATTATTATTCGGAAAACATTTTTGTTTCTCGCCTCTCCCATGGCCGAAACAGAAAATTAGAATTTTAAATGGGAGAGGCGGTAGTACCCGACAAAAGAACAGTCGGTCGGGGTCAGGGAGTCAGGTTCAAGAACCGACGGACGATCCGAGCCGTATCGAGCAGCACCGCTTTCTGCATTTGTGCTGGAACCGACACGCCACAGAAATCCAACCGCCTCAAGTTGGTCGCGAGGCTGGTCGGAATTAACCCGTTCGCGGACAAAACAATTGGGATAATTTCAGTCGAGGTCACACCCCACATGTCGGTGATCTCGTGAGCCAGATCGAGATACTTCCGACGCTTCTCGGTTTCGGCTTTCACGAGACCCTCGTCATGTGGGATAGTGACATCCACTAGAAATACCCTCGACTGCGACCGATCCCATACCACGATATCAGGCTTATTCGCTAGAATAGTCCTGTCCGTGATAACGGATCGGTCCCAATAGATTTTGGCTTGGTCGTTTTCTAGGATTGGCTCCGGCAGATACTTGTAATACGGCAGCCTCTGTTGCAAGAGTCCGTATTTCAGAGCGAGCTCCTGATGCAGGATTTTGGCTGCTTGGTTGTGTCTGTGCAAGTACTCAGTGTTAGCAAGAGCCGAACAACCGGAAATAACATGCCTAAGTGACTCTCCGGGACGGCCACATGCTCGACAGATGTCTGTGGTACCGTCCTTTAGGATGTATTTCCGATAGTTCCGCGTCTTGATAACCTGGTCTTGTATTGCACAGACAAAACCTTCGGTTTCCCCAAAGAGGTCCCCGAAACGCAGCCAATGCAGGGAGGCTTTACGGTCCACGAAAGGTTCGTGAAGTACCTTGTAAAACCTCCCGTGCAGCTCCTTCTCTTTCCATACGGACTCCCGATCAGAGGTGCTAAGTACCTCCGGGGTTCGCCAATCCTGTGAGGCCAACGATAAGGGAGTCAGTCCTTTATCACTAGCGACCACCTCTCCCCGAATACTATCATCCGTCATCGTCAAAAAATAGTTTCTGAGGTTGCATACCTCGCGGTTGTGCATGGTTTTGGCACTCAAGAGCCCTCGACCACCACACTTCCGCGGGATATACAATCTCATAACCGACGATCTCGGATGATGCATTCGATGAGAGGTCATCGTCGTGCGGACTCGTCTGTCCAGAGCGTCTAGTTCGGACTGAGTCCATCTGAGCACGCCAAACGTGTACATCAGTACAGGCATGACCCAGGAGTTAATGGCTCGGATCTTATTTACGCCTGACAAGTAGCTATTAAGCACACTTTTCAGGCGTTCATAAAACTCCTCGCAAACACCCTGTTTCACGTCTGCCACCTTCACACCGATGGTTTGTGACATGCCCAGATACCGGTATGTTTCAGCCTCGGAGAGTGCCCTCAAATGATTGGTGCCGACATCGACACCATCAGAGTGCACGACATGCCCCTTCTCGACATGAAAGACCGCACACTTATCGACCCCGAGCTCCATCTTGACGGAACCACTGAAATCATTAGTGATCGTCAGTAGCTCCGCCAATCTGTCAGCCGTGGGGGCGTAAAGCTTCAGGTCATCCATGTAAAGGAGATGAGGCAAGCGTGGTCCGCCTCTCCGAAACTGAAAGCCTGTCCCCGAATTCTCCAAGAGTGTACTTAGAGGATTCAGGGCCAAGCAAAACCAAACTGGACTCAGGCAATCGCCCTGGAAAATCCCTCGCCTTATATCAATTTGGTCATCCGCGTCCGTCATCCGCTGACCGTCTAAACTCAGGATCGTTCTCCAGCACCCCATACACTGCCCGAGGAAGTGTCGAACTGCACTATCAATTTTGTACAGCTCGAGGACCCTCATGAGCCATGTATGAGGTACCGAATCGAACGCCTTCCTGTAGTCTATCCAGCCAGCGGAGAAGTTCCGACGGTTGCGTTTGACCAGTTGGCCTACGACTGCATCGATGAGGAGTAGCTCCTTGCTACCGCGACTACCGCCCCTACATCCGTTCTGAGCTCCAGATATCACATTGTTATCAACAATGTGTTGAGTAATCTTGGAGCTCAGAACGGATGTCAAGGTCTTGTAAATTGTACAAAGACAAGTAATGGGGCGGTATTGTGATGGATCCGCGGTAGCATCGCTCTTTGGAGCTAAATGAGTGACCCCAGTAGTTAAGAAGTTCGGGAGCGTCCCACTCTCGAGGGCGCTTTGGAACTGACGGGCGAGAGTAGCGTGACAGCGCGTGAACCCCTTCAACCAGTAATGGTGCAATCCGTCCGGCCCCGGACTTTTCCAGTTCGGAGCCTTACGGATCGCAGCCACCACATCCTCCTCGGATATGTTGACGGGGTTCATGGGCGCTATGGGCTCGCACGCTCCCTCGACCGCCTCGAACCATCGGCCCTCTTCGTGATCAACAGGCAGCGACCAAAGCCCACGCCAAAAGGCAACTACATCGGCTTTTTCCGGTCGCTGACCTGTCGAAACCACATCGGGCCGCTCCAAAGTTCTGTAGAACTTCTTCTGGTCACTCATGAAGAGACGATTCTGTTGGTACCTCTTTACCCTTTCAGAATATCGCCTAATTCGCTTACCCCAAGCAGCGATCTTCTGCTTCAGATCATCGATGCGCTCCACCAGTCTACAGGCAAACTCCGGTGAGTTGTCAAAGACATTCTCACCAGGGAATGCCTCCCTGACGAAGCGCACCACCCTCGGCCTATTGTTGCCTGATCTGAAGCTGGTCAGTTTGCCGATGAGGACCCTGGCCCTTGTGATACGGCTTTCAATCCGCCTCATCCAGGCTGGTCTAGTTCTAGTCCTGGGACTAGTACTGCCAGCCTGGCGGGAGCCACCAGCTCTCGTTGGCGGCATCCTGACGCCGACAAATTGACAAACTGTCATCGCGGCGCCAAAGAGAATTGAATCCGTATCCCAAAGGTCCATGCTGCTCTCTAAAAATGAGGGCAGCATGTTATTGACGGCCTCAACGACATCCCGAACCTTGATGCTGAGAGGAACTCGGGGCAGCCTTGGCCTCCTTTCGAGAGGCACTTGGCGATATTCCAGGATCGTCTCTTCAAGTGCGCTCCTCACCAAATCCAAATCCAGGGAGACTGTTCCCCAATCGCTTTCCGCACCACCCACATCCGGCAGGTTAACAATTGGCTCCCTCCGTACTTCCCGTTCAGGGACTGGAGGGAGAACCTGCAAAGGTGGCTCTTCGTCTAGCGGGGGAACAGCCTCGCGTCGCAATTGTTCGAGTTCGGTAGTGCTAAAAAGTTCTGAGCGCTGTATGTACCGAACTCGATCCGCCAGGTTTTGTTCTGTGACGGTCAAATTGGGCTCCAGCCGCAGAAATTCGCGGTACATTGCTGCCCGATAACCCGTCCGTCCAGTTCTTGAACCCGAGGCCCTAAGATAGGCCCGCATGGCATTCCTATTCATATCGACCGTCCATGCCATGCGGCGCCTTGTTCCACCAGCGGCGGGCACCGATTGCTGGGACTGAGTTGCCCCAGTCCCAACCGTTGCCAAGCCATCTGGTGGCTGAGGTGGTCGAGCAGATCGACCAGGTGGTCGGGCCGGTCTGCTGCGGCTGGGGGACCGCATGCTGCCACGTCCAGCCCCAGCTCCAGACGCGCCCCAGCGATAACCCCTGGGGAGCGGCCCTATACGCTCATCGTTGTCTTGCATGCCATTACGATGAGCGAAGATTCACCCGGGTTTTCGCTCACTTGCCCCGGGGAGACCGTTATTGCTCTATTTTGCGCTGAGACCAGTTTGTAGACACGGTCAACACCTACAAACTCAAGCGCTGACTATTTGCATTGCTGGAATGGCAAGCTGGTAAACATGTCATCCTGCCATTCCAACAATGGGCGGTGGGGTCGTCACATCCCTACGCCTTATTATTATTATATAAAAATAATTAATACAGCGTTATATGGTACTTTTGAATTTCTATTCCATTAGATTCAGAATGTCATGGGGTGCATTATTATTAAATTTTACACACAACTACTTCAAAGACTGATTACCGTTGTAGACATTTAGGTTATATATATATTGACAGGGCATTTTATAATAATTTTTATTTTATGGTTTTATTCAATGCTTTTACGCAACCTTTGAAACATGATTTAATAGTTGTATTGCACTAGAAATAAAATAAAATTTTATTGTTACATATTATTTGTTACTCTATAAGTTTGACCAGATGTGAAACTGTATTCGCAAATTTATTTGTAACCAATTTACACATGTTTTTTTTTATTTGTACTGAATCTACGTGTACTATATCTATATATCCTAATTGTTTTTATTTAGTAATAAATAAATCTTGAAAGCCTATTTCTTATCTTAAAGACCTAATCTAACATATTCTCCATGCTACTACACTAAAATGCCTCAAAAACTGTCATGAAGAATTATTACATTGCTTTGCGATTGCTTAAAGTAACTTTAATTTTTTACAAGGAATCTAGATTTTTGTAGCTTATTGAATAAGAGCTTTCTCATAATTTAAATCTTTTTGTTCATGAAAACCTCATGTGGGGAATATTACTAATAAATAAAGGACAGAAAAATTTCTACACAGGCGGGAATCGAACCCGCGACCTTCGGGTGTACGCCCCCGCCTGTGTCTAAATTTTTCTTTCCTTTATTTATTAGCTTTCTCATAAGTTGAGCCCATTAAAATGTGTTACAGTTATCTGGATGCATCGGAATTTAAAGCTACTCAGGCACTTTCGGAAGTTGAATAAATATACAAACCTTAATGAAATGAAGATGACATAGACTCGTTATATGATTTTACGATGGCACTAGCCCATTTCTTCCCATAGGTTATGGAGCCTTTCATTTAATTATAACATATATTTCTTTGTCCCTTTTTTGTTCCTCTTTGCCCACTCAAATTCCAAAAAAAAAAAAAAAATTTTCTAATTCTGAAACTCTGGCTATTCCTTTTAGGAACCCATTGTTGTGTTTGCCGCGAGGAAAACTTTATTGCTGACTTTTCATCCGTAGTTCTGTTGCAAGTGCAGTGAATCTTTATGGGTGTACTTACCGAACAAAATATAGGGCCTATGAACAAACATACAAGTAGGAGTAATGCGGGATTTCAATATAAGAGTCCGACCGAACATTGAACTTTCGAAAGGAGTGCATACGAAGTTGAGCTGTATTAGTCTGTTCTTACATCCATTACTTTATATTCGTTTAAATAACTACGAATAGTCGACCAAATCATGTAGATAGTGTGATGAACGATCGCAATTAATTCAGTTTAACGAACTGCCAATCAATATACCTTATTGAACAAACAGAACAGCCGTTATTAGTCTATTGTACGACTGTTTACACCTTCTCACGCGTCGGCACGGCGGCGGCGGCGGCGGCGGCGGCGGCGGCGGCGGCGGTGCGCGCGAGTGGTCGCCATGGCAACGCGCCCTATTCTTGGCGCGTAGTACAAATGTACGGAGCAGCCGATCACTGGTCACTGCTAATGGAACGTGATGGATTTATGGCCGTTACCGTATTCGCACCGATTTCAACTGATTTGTTTAAGAACTTTAATGTATGTTACGAAATTAAAACCATTAATGGCTAGGTAGGATGTTGTAAATATCGCATGTGGACGTGACTTATTATAAGTGTAAGTTTAGTTTCGATTATAGAGCTCGAGTGTTAGAAGAGTTTCTTTAGAACATTGAGTTTTATCATCTTTTAGCTTTCTGCAAAATCCCAAAAAGTCTGACTAAAGGTTTATTCAATTTTTGATGTTTTTTTTTTATCTAAACACACACATATATATAATACCTTTACTTCTATTAATCGCAAAAAGAAGTTGCATAAGCTTCGTAATCAAATATTCCGCAGCCACTTGCGGATGTCGTGTGGGGAAAATATTGTTAAATGAAAGTCATCAATAAAATCCGGCTCAATACCTTAAATTGCCTCTAACGACACTTGCCGGAGGGAATGGGTTTGTGTTTTTCTTAGTCAACACTACGCTAGCATTTTTAAATTATAGTCAAGTATATTCTTTTTTTTAATCAGTTTATATATTGATTACTACGTGATGATCTTTACATCAGTGGTTTTAAATGTATAGAAGAAATAATAATATAATTACGGTACAAAGGTTCTGAGAGCGAACCAAATAGTAAAGTGTCACATTATGGTTATTGTACTAATCGAGGCATAAAGCATAAAACCGATTCTTATCATTATAACAAGCCGATTAGCATTATTTCCTAGACATAGGCCTTCCTCAAATCTCTACTAAAATTGGTCTTGCGTCGTCTTTACGAATCAATTTTTTTGCTTACCTAATCAGTTAGTCGGTGAATATTTCATATCGATATACAATGTAGGTTTATTAAGCGTGCAGAAGTTATAGTGTAGGGTGGTGTTGGCGCACATTATCACCCCTTCCGTAAGGTAGTTATAACATACATACATACATATTCTCACGCCGTTAGTTCCCATTCGGGTAGGCAGAGACTATCGATCGCCACTTTGTACGATCCTGGCAAACCTCTCTGGCTTCGTTTACATCCATCAATCTTTTCATACATGCTCTTTTATTCTTCATACTTCGGACACCTGCCTTTTTGAGCACATTTTCTATTTGATCCAAATGTGTCCTCCGAGGTCGTCCTCTACTAACTTATACGTGCACTGGTATCACTCTATGAGGATTCCAGATTTGTTCATGGATGACTGTTTAACAGAGTTGCGTTGCGTGAAAGTGATTATGGATTGAGAATGGGTTGATTCATCATTAAATGCCTCTTATATGCCGACGATCAAGTGCTACTTGCATCATCGGTGGAAGAGCTGCAAGAGATGATAAATATTGCATGTGCGTCTTTTGAAAAAAAGGGAATGAGGGTGAATGTGGATAAAACAAAAACTATGGTTTTTGAGAGAGAGGTGAATATGACCGAATGCGTGATTGAGATTAATGGTAAGAAAGTGGAACAAGTGAATGAGTTTGTATATTTGGGAAGTTTGTTTACTAGGGATGGAAAGTGTGATTAAGATATCGAGAGAAGAGTGAAAAAGGGTAATGCGGTAAATGGAGCACTGGATAGTCTAATGTCTAGTCAGTCGGTGTCTGAAAAGGCCCGAATGGCTGTGCATGATGTTGTCCTCGTTCCTACGCTTATGTATGGCAGTGAATGTTGGGTGTGGCAGAAGAAGCATGAAAGTAGAGTGAATGCAGTAGAAATGAGATCCCTCAGAAAAGTGTGTAATGTAAGGTTATGTGATCGTGTGAGGAATGATGTGATTCGTGAAAGGTGTGGTGTAAAAGATGATATTGTAAGAAAGATAGAAAAAGGAATGTTGAGATGGTTTGGGCACATAGAGAGGATGGATGACAGTAAATTGGTGAAAGAGATATATAGAGCCAATGTGGAAGGTAATGTTAGTAGTTATAAGTTCTATGATTTAGTATTCTATTTATCATACTATATTATTTAGTGTTATTCTTAGCCTGTAGTGTCGGCTTAGAATAACACTACCCCATTTCTACCCATGGGTGATCGTAAGAGGCGACTAAAGGTATAGGCTTATTAAGTAATTTTTGTGCGATGTGGTTGGAGACCCGTCACCAAAATCATTTATTATTACCATCTTTTCCCCAATCAACTTCCAAAAGTGGCTGAGTAATTTTTCATTCCAAAGCTCTGGCTACCCCGTTAAGGGATTTATAGCCGTGAGTATATGTATGTGTGTTAGAATTCTAGTGTAAAGAGAACTATCTTACACACCAATTGCTATTGGTGTGTAAGAAGGATAGTTCTTACACACCAATTGCTATTGGTGTGTAAGAAGGATAGTTCTTACAGCAACCTTGTACTTATGTATGATTATTTTATCGGAATCATTTAGAGGCTCATCAAAAATGGTTTCGAGCATGGTTTGAAAGCTTGACTTCTGTTATCCAGAGACATCCCGGAGGACGTGCTGAACACGTACTGCTGGATCCACTCGACGTTCACGGTGGTGGGAGAGGGCGGTGCGGGGGGCGGCGGGGCGTTCGCCGGGGTGCGCTCGGGGGCGGCGCCCGCGCAGCGACGGTACTCCAAGTACTACCAGTGGGTCGCCTTCACGCTCTTCTTTCAGGTCAGTGACATCTTGTTTTGCTATATAACTGTGGTTATTCTATGAGGACTGGTAGGGACTATGGTTTTTATTTCTGTATTAAATGTTACC
>CAUYWD010000253.1:0-33892 GCA_963576735.1 Bedellia somnulentella | reverse complement strand
TTTGGGAAGTAAAGTGGGAAAAATGTGGTGAAATAAAGGGTCTCCAACATCATCGCCCAAAAATCCTGGCGTCCGAAGTATGAAGAATAAAAGAGCATGCATGAAAAGATTGATGGATGTAAACGAAGGTAGAGAGGTCCGAAGTGGCGATCAATAGTCTCTGCCTACCCCAATGGGAACTAATGGTGTGAGTATATGTATGTATGTATGTATGTTTTTTGTGATGGAAAATTTAGGTTAATTTTGTCAAACCAGCTAGAGCGTTCAATTTGGTCTTAGGCCCATTTATGTATAACAATTTAATCAAATAATCCCCATATTAGACCTCTGCAACCTCAGTCTTAAGAAAAAAGTTACTGATTGGCTAAATACGCTTGACTATGACTCAACAGAACTTTTCCTATAATATATAACGTAGTTGTTCGCGCCAATCATGTACTCGCGGCTTTGGCATACTCTATTTAGTCTGCGATTGACAGATCGATTGACAGTTGAATTAGATAAAAATAACACTTTACTTGCACTTTTGTTTTTTGAATTGAATTGGCGTATTGAAAATTGTAATTGATTTGTAAATTTTAAGTATTGTGATACAAATAGAAGCATTGTATATTTGATTGTTTATACTGTGATTCGGTGAAATTGTGGACGATACCATATCGCACTGGAAACAAAAACCTTTGATGTGCTTTGAGAGCATTGGACCCGACAATCAGCTGCCTAAGAATACGTAAAATACGAAAGAAAGCAGAGAAAGGATTCTCTAGAAACGATATTCCTCTATCGTAGAAACGATATTCTACGAACCAACCTCTCCAGCATTATTGGGTAGACTGCCCACTTTGGATTTGCCGAAGTTTAGTGGAGATCTAACTGAGTGGCTTAGTTTTTGGAACATGTTCCAAAGCCTGGTGGACCGGAGGTCAGATTTGTCACCAGCTCAGAAATTGGCCTATCTTCGTTCATCCATGCGGGATGAGGCCTTGGACATGATGAGTCATCTCACTGTGACTGATGACAGTTATCCCACTGCTGTGGAACTTTTGACCCGAAGGTTCCACAATGTAAGACGGCTTGCAGACCAGCATGTTAGTCGGATTCTCACCTTGCCCAGGATTTCTAACCTGAGTCGATTGCGTGTGGACTTGTTGAATCCAATGCTGGTTTCTTTGAATGCATTGAAGATCTTGGACTTACCTGTAGATTCCTGGTCTTATTTATTGTTACATATTGTGCTAGAGAAACTTTCACCCGAGTTGAAGGTTCGCTTCGAACACAAATTTGGAGGTGATAGTGCCTCTCATCTTCCTCCCTTTTCAGATTTGTTGCTTTTTCCGAAGGACGAGTGCCGGGTGGGAGACATTTCAGGTGTACTTCCTCCTAGTCAGCCGGTTCGTGTGGAACCGAAGTCTCGGCGTGTGAATCAGCCACGTATGACCGAGTTTATATGGCCATGGGGCAAATTGGGCCCCCTGTTGTTTGTAGGTATTGCAAAGAGCCTGGACATGCAGTGACAGCCTGCAAGCGTTTTTTGGAGATGCGAGTCCAGGGTCGCCGATCTATTGCTGCTGACCGAAGGTGGTGTTATGTTTGTCTTGGTGACCATCTTCAGCGTGAATGCCAGCAGAGCAGACCTTGTAGGTTTTGTCAGGGAGCTCATCATCCGGTTTTATGTGCGAACCGTAGTGGTCGTGATGATGTAGAAGTTGTGCGTTCCCCCCCAAGAGTCTACTCCCCTCCTCATCAAGCCCCCCTCCACCATGCTGCGACTAATATTCGTCGCGAGAGGGGTTTGCATCGTTCCCCCACGGGCGGGGGTTTGCGTCGGTCCCCCACGGGCGGGGATAAAATGGCTCATTCCCAGGAACCGCTTAGATATTACACGGTCGCTGATAGATTCTCCCCCCCCTTGATGGAGCAGCCCCGGTTAAATAACCGGACGTACGGTTCTGGGCGTCGTCGTACGCCATTTGTTGGTGCTAACTCATCTCGTCGTTCCCAGTACGAGAGCTGGAAGCCACACCCATGTAGTAACCTTCCCGATGTGTCCAGGGGTGAGTTTTCTCCCCCTCGACGTACCGAATAGGTACTTGCTGCCCTCCCACCAATCCCTGCTGTCCGCCGGGAAACCGTATTGTTACCGACAGCAGTTGTTAGAGTGTGGGCCCCCAATGGCCAACACGTGGATGTTCGAGCCATTTTGGATTCGGGGTCCGAAGGTTGTATCTTGTCAAGTTGGTTGGTGGTGCGATTGGGCTTATCATTGAAAAATTGTGATACGTTTGTTAGGGGTGTAGGAAACACTCCCGTGTCAGCGATTCAGGGAGAGACCCGTATCTCGGTCTCGCCTCAGGATCCCCTGGCTCCAGTTGTGTCGTTCTTGGGAATTGTTGTTGATACCATTTTGGGTCCGGTGCAACCCCAGGTTGATTTGAAGTTGATTTGCCCTGTTTTGACAAAAGGTTTGAAGTTGGCGGATCCTACCTATTTTACCCCTGGACCAGTAGATTTGTTGTTGGGTTCTGATGTTATAGGCACTTTTTTGACTGGAGGGCCTCAGCCCTTACAGCCCAACAGATTGGTAGCAGTGCCTACCGTTTTTGGTTTTGTTATTTTTGGACCAGCCCTATCCAGTAGTGTGCCGATGGAACATAGTGTTGGTGTAGGTTTGTCATTCTCGAAAACTCTTCAACAATTCTGGGAGATTAAAGAGCCACCAACTCAGAAATTTGAAGACCCAGTGAACCAGGAGTGTGAATTGTTTTACCAGAATAATACTGGTCGTCTCTGCACTGGTCAACTTATCACTCGGCTGCCTTTTCTCGCTTCACGTTCCCCTCTTGGTAGTTCTCGGCCATTGGCCGAGAAGAGGTTGTTTTCGATGGAACGGCGAATGAATCGAGATCCTAACTTTAAGAAAAAGTATACCTCATTTATGCGAGAGTATTTTATGATTTGGGGCATATGTCATTGTCCAAAATAAATTGGCGCTCTTGTGAGCACTATTTTCTACCGCATCACGCGGTG
This sequence comes from Bedellia somnulentella, assembly GCA_963576735.1. Taxonomy (NCBI): domain Eukaryota; kingdom Metazoa; phylum Arthropoda; class Insecta; order Lepidoptera; family Bedelliidae; genus Bedellia; species Bedellia somnulentella. The sequence goes on along the minus strand of CAUYWD010000253.1, from coordinate 30,865 downwards.
TTGAAGACCCCTACTGGAAAGATCCGAGTGGTGTTTGACGGTTCTGCGCCCACCTCTAATGGTGTATCTCTAAATGATTGTTTACACTCGGGTCCCAAATTGCATAAGGACATATCTGAAGTCCTCACACGTTTCTGGCGACACCAGGTGGTGTTTGTTGCCGATATCCGCATGATGTTTAGGGCTACTGTCATTTCCCCTGAGGATCGTCGATATCAACTTATTTTGTGGCGAGATAGTCCTGAAGAGCCGATCCAGGTATTTGAGTTGAATACCAACACCTATGGTTTGAGATCGAGTCCCTTCGTTGCTATTCGGAGCCTGTTTGACCTTTCCTCGCGCCGCCTCTATTTTGGAACAGGATGTGTACGTGGATGATATCTGCACGGGTGCCGATACGGAGGCCTTGGCTTTTACGCTGAGAGATGAATTGATTGGCATTTTGAAATCGGCAGGTTATGAACTTCGTAAATGGTTATCTAACTCACCTGCCTTATTGTCTGGATTGCCTAAAGAGCACCAACAGGATCCTCACATTTTTGAAAATTCAGAGAACCCTAATCTATTGTCTGTCCTTGGTGTTCAAAATAGTCCAGTAGATGATGTATTCACATACCGGGTTGATTTGAGCTCTCCCCCGGTCTGGATGAAACGTCAAGTCTTGTCAACCGTAGCGAAGACATTTGATCCGAATGGGTGGATCGCTCCGGTTGTTTTTTGGGCAAAGTGTTTTATGCAGAAGTTGTGGACAGCTCAGCTCACATGGGATCAACCCATTGTCGGAGATTTGTTACAGGAGTGGACATCCTTCTTTGCCACTCTCCCGAAAATTGATCAGATCAAGTTGCCCCGGCGTTTCCTTCCTTCTCGAAAATGTTCCTTGACCTTGCACGGGTTTTGTGATGCATCTGAACGTGGGTATGCTGCAGTCGTGTTCTTGAGAGTAGAAGACTCCAAGGGTGTTGTGTCTTTACACCTGGTCATGTCTAAGACCAAGGTGGCTCCCCTTAGAGTATTATTGACTATCCCAAAATTAGAGTTGTCTGGTGCAGTCTTAGTTACTAAATTGATGCATCATGTTCTAGGTTTGCTGAAAGGAGATATGGATGTTCGTGATTGTTATGCATGGACTGACAGTGAGATTGTTTTGTCCTGGCTTAAATTGCCAGCTCACACGTTAGAAGTTTTTGTAGCCCTCAAATTTGTATGTCTCAAATCCAGAATTGTGAGACCCCGTTGTTATGGAGACATGTCCCTGGAGAATTGAATCCAGCTGATTGTGCTTCTCGCGGTTGCAGCGCTCCAGCTCTCCTTCAACATAAGCTTTGGTGGGGTCCGGATTGGTTGAAGTGTCGGCCAAGGTGAATGGCCTCCAACATCTTCACACGTATTGAATTCTGTTCCAAACTTAAGGATTGCAGCTATTGAAATTGAGCCTGAGTTAGATGCGGAATTTCTTCTCTCTCGTTATAGCTCGTTGAATAAATTGCTCGGTGTAAGCGGTTGGATTAAACGCTTTATTTGGAATTGTCGTCACCCCAATCAGAGACGCAACGCCGCCCTCCTTTCACCCGAGGAGCGTCAGGATGCGTTGCTATGCTTGGTCCGCATTGTGCAACAAAGCAACTTCAAAAATGAAATTGATACATTGCGAGTTGGTCGAACCAAGTAGAAGGGTGCCATAAGCCGTCTGAATCCCTTCCTTGATGACTCTGGCCTGCTCCGAGTCGGGGGACGGCTGCGTATGTCAGATTTACCCGTTGGAGCCCGGCACCCTCTCTTATTGCCAAAACGTGGTCCTTTGGTTGAACTTTTGGTGCGCGATCGCCACATCCGTTCATGCCACGCTGGATGCTCTACCGTGTTGGCGACGCTTCAGAGAGAATTTTGGATTCTAGCCGCGCGTCGAGTTATTCGTAGCATCATATTTCGTTGTATCCCATGTTATCGTTTGAAAGCTCCTACAATGCAGCCTCTCATGGGAGATTTTCCAGCTGATCGTGTAACAGTTACTCGTCCGTTTGCCGGCGTCGGAACGGATTTTGCAGGCCCATTTAAAGTAAAAACTTCGCGGCTTCGTTCTGCTCGTATTGAAAAAGTCTATCTTTGTGTGTTTGTTTGTCTACGAAGGCTGTTGATTTAGAAATAGTATCGTCATTGAGCACTGAAGCCTTCATTGCTGCCCTTTCCCGCTTCGTTTCCCGTCGAGGATTGCCCACGTTCATGCGTTCCGATTGTGGAACAAATTTTAAGGGTGCCAACAACTATCTTCGAGAAGTTGTTGATTTTCTTGAGTCCAGCAAGAAGGACATTAGTACTAGTTTATCCCACCAGGGTATTAAATGGCTGTTTGACCCACCTTCTTGCCCACATTGGGGTGGCATTTTTGAAAGTGTTGTTAAGGTCGCTAAAACTCATTTGCGTCGCGTTATTGGTGAAACTGTACTTACTTATGAGGAACTTGATACTGTATTTTGTAAAATTGAGGCAGTCCTCAATTCACGGCCTTTGTGCCCGCTCTCTTCGGATCCAAATGACTTGGAGGTGTTGACTCCAGGACATTTCTTGATAGGACAACCACTTAACGCCTTACCTGAGTACCCTGTTGTTGATTGTAGCCCGAACCGAGTTTCGCGATTTGAAGCCCTCCAGAGGATGAGCCAGACTTTCTGGCATCGTTGGTCTCTAGAATATTTGCATATACTCCAGCAACGGGTTAAGTGGACGGATAAGATGAATCTCCCAGCTGTTGGTGACCTTGTTTTAGTGAAAGATACTAACCTTCCGCCCTTACTGTGGCGCAAGGGGCGTATTCTTAAGTTGTTTCCGGGTACAGATGGTACTCCTAGAGTAGTTGAGGTCCTGGTGGGTGGTTCTATTTTGAAAAGAGCGGTCGCAACTCTATCCCGACTCCCGATTGATTAGAGCGGGCCGATTGTAGCGGCCCGGGGCGGGGGTATGTTCGCGCAAAACATGTACTCGCGGCTTTGGCATACTCTATTTAGTCTGCGATTGACAGATCGATTGACAGTTGAGTTGAGATAAAAAAAACACTTTACTTGCACTTCTGTTTTTTGAATTGAATTGGTGTATTGAAAATTGTAATTGATTTGTATAATTTTAAGTATTGTGATACAAATAGAAGCATTGTATATTTGATTGTTTATACTGTGATTCGGTGAAATTGTGGACGATACCATATCGCACTGGAAACAAAAACCTTTGATGTGCTTTGAGAGCATTGGACCCGACAATCAGCTGCCTAAGAATACGTAAAATACGAAAGAAAGCAGAGAAAGGATTCTCTAGAAACGATATTCCTGGGACAGGGAATCGTATTATTGATCCCAGACTGAATGCATTCAGATCTCCACAAATTATTGAAGATAGCCAGCAAACCACTTGGAAGAACTAAGGACTGAACACCTCACCAGTTCCAGCCTAATGATCGGAGTTTCCTCATTTCACTGATTTGAAGCTAAAAGGAAACTTGATTGATGTGCTGCCGGCCAGTGTAGCGGTAAGCCTTCCATCACTAAAGAACCAACATCACTTGGAATAACACAGAAACACGAACATAGTTGTTGGTAGCAGAGGAACACGAACATAATAAATGGTAGCAGAGAAAACACGAACAGTAGTGTTTTGATTCTTCTTACGTATTTCACAACCACACTCATTCAACAACATCCGCACACGCACATACTCACAAACACACGCACACAAACACACACACACACACTCAAACACACAACACACGTATACACATCATTTGACCTATCAAAGGAGAGATTTTATTTTATTTCACATATTTTCATTGTATAATTTTTCATTTTCTATTTTTACAATTAGTTTTATATTTATTTTTACTTTTTGTGTAACAACTTGTTGATTTTAACTTGAATTTACGAGTAACTTGTTCCAGTAAATGTAATGAATTTTCCTTTGGGAATTGGCGTCCATAGCACAGGCTCGACCTATCATGGCGTCAATGACCCTACACAGCCACCTATGTATGCCTTACCTGGAACTTTGCTTTTGTTGTAAATTTAGCTGTAAAACGTATTAGGCATTTTGAATTAAATTATCTTATCTTATACACTAGATATGACACTCAAAGGAGAGATTTTATTTTATATCACATATTTTCATTGTATAATTTTTCATTTTCTATTTTTACAATTAGTTTTATATTTATTTTTACTTTTTGTGTAACAACTTGTTGATTTTAACTTGAATTTACGAGTAACTTGTTCCAGTAAATGGAATGAATTTTCCTTTGGGAATTGGCGTCCATAGCACAGGCTCGACCTATCATGGCGTCAATGACCCTACACAGCCACCTATGTATGCGGCATACAGTATGGTATGCCTTACCTGGAACTTTGCTTTTGTTGTAAAAGCTATAAAACGTATTAGGCATTTTGAATTAAATTATCTTATCTTATCTTATACACTAGATATGACACGGGGTGCGTATTGTGACCAGTAAGTTGTAAATTGTATATGTATGTGTGTAGTGTCGGCTATGCTACATGGCATAACCGACATCGTGTCGGCTTAGATGCCGTGAAGTGTCGGCTTAGAAAAGCACTACCCCGTTTCTACCGATGGGTGTACGTAAGAGGCGACTAGCGATGCGGTTGGAGACCCATCACCAACAACCTTCACTTTACCATCTTTTCCCCACTCAACTCACCAAAAGTGGCTGAGGAGTTTCTAATTCCGCCTGCTGAGCGACGGACAACACTAGCCAGTTACCGCTGTCGGTGAGACCAAAGCAAACGCTTGTTTAACATGATGTAACTATACTAAATTGTCCATCACGTAAGATCAATCACATAACGTGGGTAGAAAACAATAAAGTACACAGAACGCATAGAATAAGTATAACTGCATAGCTACTAAGAGCGACCTTTTAACTAGATATAGCGTGGCATAAAACAGCCATCTCTTTCGTACTTTCTTAGTATCGTACTGTCATCCCATTTCTAGCGATATCGTGACAATAAAATAGCGCTCGTGCCCTAGTCTTCCTTATGAATAGCAAGCACGAGCGCTATTTTATCGATACAATAACGGTTAGAACGAGATGGCGGTAAACGATACTAAGTAAGTGCGTAAGAGATGGCTGCTTTATCCCACGCGATAACTAGTTTAAACACCGCTCGTACTAGCCGGGCTGGTATGCATAAAAAGCTCGGTACCCCTTTAAGCCTATTTAACCTAGTGTTTAACTGCCCTTGGAACCACTACCCATCACATATAATATATTGTAATTACCTGTGGCATCTTTTAAAAAGGCAATTAAAGCAATTCTTTTAAAGAAATCTCACTACAGTGTTCAAGATTTTTTAAACGACAAGGACCCAACGCGCACATGACCTTATCCGTAAAACTATAAATCTTCCCTCGTTATTCCCAGGAATAATTGTCTGGTGAGAATTTTTCTTCTTACGTTATGTGATTGGTTTTTTATGATGCACATTTTAGTTTAATTATACCAAACTAGCGTTTGGTTTTGTCGCATAAAAAAAACTTTTATAAAGTAAAACCATATGTTGAAAAAATGTGAATGCAAAGTTTCTTCCTTGCTTCTTCATACAAAAACCTTCGGAAGGAACGGACTAATAAGTAAACATAAAAAAAACGTTCAATTTTTTTTTTGATTAAACTTAATTTTTAGTAATAAACTTTTAGACTTTTTTTATATATTATTTACAATAAACTTACGAATATCACTTATTTTCAGCAAACAAGGTACAAGGACTATACTCAAAAATTCTGAAGCACCTTTACAACGAAACGAAGGCTACAACAGTTACCACCAAAACCACATCTACAACTACGACCACGGAGAAAACAGAAGGAACGACGACTCCTCCGCCGTACTACAAGCCGGGAGAACCGGGCGATAACGAGTTTACCGGGTGAACACGGTGGAAACAAGTTTTCTTTCTGAATATCAGTGATGACTATGAATTTTACAGAGATAGAGCGATTTTGTGGAACTACCCTCACTTTTAATTGTGAACTTATTTAGTAATTACGTTACTTTTTTTGTTTGGTAATAATATGTACTGTAGCTGTCAAAATGTAGTTTAAAAGTGAGCAAAAGCTACGTACATAACTTTTAATATATATACTTACGGCTGTAAATCTCTCAAAGGGGTAGCCAGAGCTTCGGAATGAGAAAAACCTCAGCTACTTTTAAAAATTGTGTGGGGATAAGATTGTAAAACGGATTGAAAAGGATTTTGACAACGCCCAAAAATGACTTAAAAAGCCTTAATATCCTCAATCGCCTCCTAGAAAAATGGAGCAGTGCTATTCTTAGCTGATACTGCACAGTTAACTACTATCAATGTATGGAGAAAATCTGAAAGTTTTTTAAGCACATAACATATGTAGGTATACCACTTACTAATAAAATATGTACACTACCCCATTTCTGCCCGTGGGTGATCGTAAGAGGCGACTATAAGAGGCGACTAAGGGTATAGGGCTTTTTAAGTGATTTTTGGGCGATGTGGTTGGAGACCCGTCACCAAAAACATTCATTATTACCATCTTTTCCCCAATCAACTTCCAAAAGTGGCTGAAGAATTTCTTATTCCAAAGCTCTGGCTACCCCGTTAAGGGATTTATAGCCGCGAGTATATGTATGTATAAAATACGAAATTTTAGGATAAAAACCAACACGTTACTTGCATTTTGCGTTATAGACAATGTTTACTCGAAAATTCGTTAATGAAAATTGTTTTTGATATTTGTTTTATCAAATTGATAAAGTGTGATGTAGAGACTGTAATGATTTTGTTGAGATAACATACATACATACATACATACATATACTCACGGCTATATTTCCCTAGAAGGGGTAACCATAGAGCTAAGGAATTAGAAATTCCTCAGCCACTTTTGGAAATGTGAGTGGGGAAAAGATGGTATAAATAAAGGTTGATGGTGATGGGTCTCCAACCGCATCGCCCAAAAATCCAATAAAAAGCCCCAATACCCTTAGTCGCCTCTTACGACACCCGTGGGTAGAAAGGGGTAGCGATATTCTAAGCCGGCACTACACAGCTTGAGATAACTTGTAATGATTTTGTTGAGATAACTTTTGAATTAATAAAATGATTCGGAGTAGTCTTAGTTTTTCTATAACTTATCACGAATAAAATATAATGACAGCTGTGATAGCTCAGTGGGTAGAACATCGCTTATCGTGTAGACGATGAGAGTTCTAATCCCGGGTTAGGCCTGCACCGAGTTTGAGAAATCCCAAAATGCGAGTGGAAATCTTGTTGATCAATGATGCAGTAAATGATGGGTTAAGTATTCAAGCTTTAATCAAATGGAGTAGAATTTAGAATTAAAACAACTATTGATTTTCGGATATTTTAATCTCGACGTGTCATTACATGGTTTTTAAGGCCCGAAACTATAGAGTAGAATTGTTTTAAATGAGAAGCGGTTGGGATGCATGGATTTTTTTAAGCTTTCCCATAAATTTCAATTACTCGTCGCATTTTGGTTGGGGGGGAAGGTTATTCGAGCACATAGACGAGGCAAAACTGAATCTGTCTTGTAATGCCGCTGTATGATGCATGGATAAAATGCCATTAATTTGAAATGGTAGCTCCTATAAGACCATTGCAAATACTATGTAAATGAGCCTGCCCCCTATCACGTGAGTACACTGTCCATGCAAAACGTAGGTACTCTGAACATCAGTAGACAAAGTCACGTGATGTTCTTCTTCTTCTTCTTCTAGTGCCTCTCTACTACTGGCGGTTGGCAGTCAGCTCCGAGTATCCCCTTTGGTCTTGGGCTAGGCGAAACAGGTCTTTGACGCCGGCTATGTTGGTCCATTTTCTGATGTTTCAGAGCCACGATGCCCTTCTTCTTTCGACGCTCCGTTTCCCTTCAATCTTTCCCATTATTACCACTTGAAGCAGTTGGTATCGATCGTGGCGGAGCACATGTCCTAAATACGCAACTTTTCTTCTTTTGATGGTGGTCATGAGTTCTCGGGTTTTTCCGGCTCGTCTCAGAACTTTCACATTTGTGACTCTCTGGATCCACCTAATCCTCAACATTCGGCGGTAGCACCAGATTTCAAAGGCCTCTAGTCTTTTGCGGGTCACTTCCTTTACAGTCCAAGCCTCACATCCGTAGAAGACTATCGGCCAAATGTAGCACTGAAACAATAGTATGCGGAGTTTCCTATCCAGCTGCCTGGTACAGAGTACCTTTCGCATTTTATTGAAGGACCACGGGCCATTTCAATTCGGGTCTTGATTTCCTGATCAGACTCCCAGTTTTCATCAACGCATGTGCCAAGGTACTTGTACTTCTGAACTCTCTCTATCTGGCTACAGTGACTGAGGGGTTCAATGTCTTGTCTCTAGACACCACCATGATCGTCGTCTTGGATAGATTCATCGAAAGCCCCGCTTTTTGACTGCACTCGTGGATGCTGTTCACTATCAACTGCATGTCTTCCGGCGAAAAGGCTATCAGGGCCGTGTCGTCGGCGTATCGGAGGTTATTAATAAACTGTCCGTTGATATTGACGCCCCACTCCCTCTCCTCCAGCGCTTCAGTGATAATGGCCTCTGAGTACAAGTTAAAAAGAAGCGGAGACAGGATACATCCTTGACGTACGCCCTTGCATATTGCCACTTCTTCGGTCTCCTCACATTCCACTCTGACGGTGCCTGTCTGGGACCAGTAGAGGTTTTGAATGATCCGCATGTCCTTTCCATCTAATCCGATGTCCCCCAATCGACGCATTAGTACTTTGTGTTGGACCCGGCCAAAGGCTTTCTCGTAGTCCACAAAGCAAATTATGACGTCTTTCCGCATATCTCTGCATTTTTGTACAAGAACATTGAGTGCGAATAGGGCCTCTCTGGTTCCCATTCCCGATAGAAAGCCAAATTGTGTATCTCAATGTTCAGAAGCGTTATTACCTCTGCCAACCCCTTCGGGGATATTCGGCGTGAACGTTTATGCTATTTTTAAGGTTATGTAAGTAAATAACTAAGAGTTTCATAGTAAATCACACAAAACTGTAGTGTAAGTGCTCCTTGTCCCTCTGTTTTGCCATTAAATTATGTATGTTAGTGTTTACTTTGGTTTTGATATTTCTATCTTTTGTAATTATTTAAGCCATTTATTTATTATATTTAGCCATAGTTTAAGTTTATTCTGTCCAAATAATTCATTCCCATATGATACAATAAATATAACTTCCAAAAGTGGCTGAGGAATTTCTAATTCCTTAGCACTGGCTGTTCCTTCAGGGGCTTATAGTCGTGGGCTTATTTTTTTATTTCAATACAGGAACAGTAACAGAATACAGACCATACAATATAATACATTACAATTTCAAAACATTATTTCAAGACTGTTTTCCAATTAATACTGTGTGGTGTAGTGTGAGTGCATCTTGTCCCCCTCTTGCCATTATATATTGTATGTTAGTCATAAGTATTGAGCAGTAATAAACATATATTCAACCAAGCAACACGTCTCTTGATTCCATCATTGCATGGCGACCCTGCCAGTGCGGCCACGCGGCTGCGCTGCGCACGAGTACAGACCTTTTTTTATTATTAAGTGTTGAAGTGAAGTATAATAACTCTGAAAATAACAAGTGTAACGAAAATACTATAAGTGCTAATTAAAACATTTCGACAAATAGTGACAAAAACATTTCGACAAATAGTGACGTGGTCCCGCAGTTATAATATGATACCACACCAACCAATATCCGTTTTAGGTGAAGAGACTCTAACTGAAGAAAAGTTTTTTCCAAACTAAACATTATTATAATGAAAAGGATAATCCCAAAAAATATCCTGAACATACCAGCATGGACTGCTGCCGACTTACCTCAGATGAAGTGACCCTCACATGGATGTCTTTCGTTGGCAAGAAAATCTTGAAATGGCTGAATTATAAGACTATTAATGGAGCCCGTGTGTGAAAAAAAGTGAAATCGCATTAAGGTTTAGTTTTATCGGTAATTTATTTTTAAATTAGTATATCATTCCTAATAATTAAAATAAAAGTAGAAGTAGAAGTAATTTCATTATTTAGGTCAATTTTGTTAATTCAATTAAAATATTTAATAAATAAAAACTGTAAAATAATTATTTTTAATATAACAATATATTATTATATTATTACTATACTTTGTGCACTTAAGAATCAATTTAAATTAACGTTGGAAGGATAAATGAGATAAAAGTGATATGCAAAACGTATATAACGTAGTTATAAAAAATGTGTTAGTGTTTATTATGTTTGCATTGAATATGTTGTTAGCCTGTCCGAGCTATGTAGTATTTATAGTAAAATAATTTTTTTTTTCGAAATTTTGTTGATACTGTCAAAGAAAAGAAGTGAATATATATTGTAAAAGAAAATAGTAAACGAGAATGGTGGAAATGAAAAGAAATCTGTTAGTAGAGTCAAATGAATTGATGTTATTGAAAAACATGAATGCGAGGTTTATTAAAGGATGCAATTAAGAATTTAGGTAAAAGGAGGTGTTGTCAGATGGCTGTTGCTAGGCTTATATTTGCGTATGTGTTGGTACGGCGATGGAAGAGGTAGCGTTGCATACATATATGGATGGCGTGAAGAATTCTATGAAGTCATCGCTGTGTGTGGTATGATTGAGAGGGTAATATGATGTGATTGTTATGATTAAAAAAGGTAATGGAATGTAGCCAAAGTTAGTACGATGGATTTGAAAGTTTATGAAATGTAGTTTGGAGAATGATAGTTTCAATTGATAAGTTTTTGATGTACATTTGACTTGATCACTCAAATGTTATTTCGATTATTTACCAATTGAAAACTAAATATTGAACGTAAAATAATGAAAGGTTTTGGAAAGTAGTATATTTAGTCATACAAGGTACACCAAGGTACAAAGCAGATCTCTGAATCCTTTTTATCTGATCATGACGCGGTTGAATACCCTTCGTGAAGAAAATTGGACACCAAAAGAGTGTTAAAAGAGAGAGACTGTTTATAAGTATATAAATAAATGCGCATGTAATGTAATAAAAAAATATTTGTACCTTGAGATAAAGTTAAATAAATGAATAATAAATGTGTAAAAGGGCGGCCGACCGAATAATGTTATTAGTGTATCTTGATAAAAGATGAAGAATAAATAAATATTTGACTTGAGAAGGAAGCATGGTTGTCCACAGCTATTTTAAATATATGATAAAAATATAAGAGAGAATATTATAAAAACATAATGAAATATAATAAAGTTAATGACTATTACGAAGTTGAAATGTATAAAAAAATCTATATGTGATAACAGTACTATGGCATGTATTTAAAAATTTACTTGATTGTGTGATGATTACGCAGCAAATCGTTTGGCCTACGATTTGTTCGACTTATCCCGGATTTTACCAATAGATTTATTTAAGTATAGTAGTTAAGTTTTATTAAATAGATAAACAAGTTCTTAAAGATATAAAATTAAATTTTATTTGATATTCCACTCTAATTGATATTATAGTACTTAAGTGAATAGATTAATGGATAATAATTTCTTAAAAAAAATATGTTATTTATAAATATATTTTTTATTTGCAAAGGGGGAAGGTGTGGTGTAGTGTGAGTGCATCTTGTCCCCCTCTTGCCATTATATATTGTATGTTAGTCATAAGTATTGAGCAGTAATAAACATATATTCAACCAAGCAACACGTCTCTTAATTCGATCATTGCAACTGTACACAGCATTCACAGGACATGATTGAGATTTACACAAAATATAGAATATAATAGAATAGAATAACTCTTTATTGTACATCTTACACAAATTTACAAAAGAAATTATCATACAGTTTACAGTGAGGTACAATCGGTGGTCTTATCGCTAAAAGCGATCTCTTCCAGACAACCTTTGGAAGGTGAGATCGGTAAACTAGTTATCTGGGTAGATGCACAAAACAAGCTTACTTTAAAACTAACTTATTCAATTGAAATAATAAATAATAACATTAATATTAATTACACAAAATAATATAATATTACAAACATATGAACACACGTACATACATAACTACATACTTTTATATATACAAGTAATACAAATACCTAAATAAAATACACAAATACGTTTTAGAAATATAATTAATACATATAATTTAAAAAGCAACAGTATTACAGCGCTTCAGTGAGATAGTGTTGTTTCACCAGATCCTTGAACACATTAAGTGATTTAGCTAATCGCACCTCCACAGGAAGTGCGTTCCACAATTGCGCTGTACAGAAAAAGAGGAGCCATAGAAATTGGTTGAATGAGAGGGAATGGTTAATTGAAGATTATGGTCTGAACGTAAATTAAGGTTATGGGAAGAAGATAGAAATTGAAAACGTTCTTTTAGATAGAAAGGAGTGGCAGGATTGAACAAGATAGAGTAAAGAAGAGACAAAGTATGCGCATTTCGGCGGAGGCGAATAGGAAGCCACTTAAGTTTAGAACGATAAACAGACACGTGATCATACTTACGCAATCCAAAAACAAACCTTATGCATAAGTTTTGGAGACGCTCTAATTTATTTAACTGTTCTTCCGTTAAATCAAGATAACACGTATCAGCGTAATCCAAAATTGGAAGGAGTAGAGATAGAGCTAACGCAGTTTTGGTAGCAGTAGGTAGAAAATTACGCAGTCTCCTGAGGGAGCCCGCTGACGCGAACATACTTCGGCTTACCGATTCTAATTGGGGTACCCAAGATAAATTGCAATCGATCATAATGCCTAAGTTCCTTACCACGGGGCTAAAAGGGATTGATTTTCCGTCAAATAACACAGGTGGCAGTGATTTGTAATCAATCCTAGAAATCATTCGAGAACTACCGACTATTATTATTTGTGATTTATTTGGATTGACTGCTAGCCCATATGCCTCACTCCAACGCAAAATGCGCTCCAGATCACCATTAATCAGGCCAATGGACATATTCAATTGATCAAGATTTGCTTGTGTGTAAATTTGAAGATCATCTGCATAAAGGTGGTAGGAAGAAGTGAGTTGATGAGAAATACTATTAATAAACATAACATAACATAAACGTTCACACCGTTTATCCCCGAAGGGGTTGGCAGAGGTACCAATACTCCTGAACTCACATGGCAAGCGCCATCTAGTTTCCAGAGAAGGTACCCACGTTTTGCTTAGACAGTGTACTCACGTGATAGGGGGCAGGCCTATCGCCGTTTTGTACGAATACACTGTCACATGACTAAGTACAACTCAGCCATGTGGGTTTCCTCACGATGTTTTCCCTCACCGTTAGCAACCATGATAAATTAACCACACATATGACTTTAGAAAAGACAAATTGGTGTAGGCTATTAATAAATATAGCAAATAAGAGAGGAGACAACACACCACCCTGTGGAACACCGGCAATTAAATCACACCACGGAGAATAAGAATCTTCGATGCGAATGCGCTGCCGACGCCCCTGTAGATAACTACGAAACCAGCCAATTACCGTTGGAGATATGTCAAGAGAACGAAGCAAAGCCAATAATATATCAAAGTCAACAGAATTAAATGCGCTACTAAAGTCAAGCAGTGATAGAACAGTCAGTAATCCCTTGTCCATTCCCAAACGTATGTCATCAGTTATTTTAACCAAAGTCGTAACGGTACTGTGGGAAGGGCGGAAACCAGATTGGAAAGGATTAAGTAGATAATTTTTAGTCAGGAAATCATTTAATTGTCTGTGTACAAGTTGTTCAAGGACTTTAGAAAGGAAAGGGAGGATAGATACTTAATACTATTATGTTATTATTGTTTATATATATATATATACAGGGTGATTTCGGGGTCGTGATCCCAATCATTTTTTTCTGACTCAGTAAATGATTGCGATGCTACCTGTATTCATTTTAATTGAAACAAAGATGATTCGTTATTTACTTATTTTTATTTACTGGCTCTAAATGCCTGTTCACCCTACTTTTTATATTACACCTTTTTAGAAAACAAACTCTTTGTAAGAATACTTAATAATTTATGAGTAATAATGTGACAACACGTCAAAGTCTAAAATATAAATAAATTATCTAAAATATAAAAATAATAAACAATAAAAATAAATAATAACAAAACAAAGATTTAAAATAAAATAAATAAATTAAGCCACCGCCCCGTACCCATTTACTAATATCGAGCGATCAGATATGGTAATGTTTTACTATCAAACACAACACTACCAGAGCAAGTGAGATGTTTCATCAGCGACATCCCAATTTGCTAATACCAACTAGACGTAGGTACGTACCATCGCAGTAGGCATCGAAGAAATTTCTTATCTGTCTATTAATATCGTCATATCAATTGCAACTACTGCAACGATTGTTAAGTCCATGCACTTGACAAAAAAATTCTTGGGAAATAGTAGGGTGAACATGATCTCGAATAGTCGCAGTTTTTTTTTGTAAACTTAAATAAGTCGCTGGTGTACTGTTAGTCATAACCTATCGTGATGCTTAGGAGAAAGTAAGTTAAATGCTTCTTTTTTGCTCCACGACCCCGTAATCACCCTGTATATTTATATATATCCAGGCTATTACAGTTGTATAACTGACACAATCTTCGCAAAGGATGATTCTGGCTTATATTATTTTTAGATGTTGTAAAAGTAAACACACTCAGATTTCGGATTGACCGCGATGGCACTTTCAAACTTTCCAAAAGGAACTGTCAAAATTTCCATTAGAAATTTTATGAAGAGTACAGAGATTTATTATTTGTCTTTGCGTTTCAAGAGTTTTAAGATGGAAATGTCGTAATCGGTCTTTGTATTCGGGTAGTTTCCGTCCCATACCTAATCTAGAGCACATCAATCTTATAAATCGAGGTTGAATTGACTCAATCCTATCAATATGGGTTTTGTACATTGGATAACATACTGGCGAGTAGTATTCCAAAACACTTCGAACCAAATATATGTACAGTATTATCCATAATTCAGGATTTTCAAATGGTTTAAAGTTTCGGTGTACAAATGGAATTCTATTAGCCTCTGAGCAACCGTAATCATAGTGTGCTCTAAAGAAAATCTAAAATCAAAATAAACTCCTAAATCGCGTACAACATTGACACGCGAAAGAAGGCAGGTATTTATTTTGTAGTTATATGATATGGTATTCTGCCGGTTGCGGAAACTGATTGAAAACACCAGTCAACACTAATATTAATACATTTCTTCGCTTAATTCCGCTAAATAATACCTGCAGTCTTCATGCAACATGCACTGTGCACCGCCCGCCCTCCCACTTACAAGAAATCGAAAAGCAGACAATGCACCACACATACACCCGCAAGCGAAAACCACAGGCAACCACAAACATGCGACGCGTTTCGACTCAACACGAGTCATTGTCGAGCAGTAGACAGTTCGGCAGCTGACCACCGAGTGCCGGTCATATTTTATTTTTTTTTGCTTACCGGAGGGGAAATCCTCATGGATCCCCCGTCGCTCTCTCGAGACTTACCGACTAAAACCCCTCCGGCTCGGTGCTGCTGGCCCTGCGGCCTAGGCGGCGTCACCTTGATGTGTTGTGCCGGGCGGCTGAAGGCCGCCCTGGCGCGGCAAAGGAGTGTACCTAGGCTAAGTCGGATAGGGTGAGTATAAAAATAAAATAGACTCTAGTTGAGTCTGGTGTGACTCTAAGGTTGGTGTTAAGTTCTACGACCTCGCCGGCGGGGTCGGTGTCGGGATTGGTAATGGTTGTTGATGAGTCCGCGAGCGCCGGTGGCCCCTGAGGCCTCGAGCTCGCGGGTGATGTCGTCGTCGGGATCCGAGAGCACGCTACGTGGGCGTCGAATCCCGGCGTCCGGGGGAATCGTGTAGTCGAGCGAGGCTCGGAGTAAGGGGTTGGGGTCCTAAGTCTCTGTGGAGATCGTAGTTCCTAACATACCAAGGCGCCCCTACCGCCTTGCGCATGAACCTATTCTGTATCACCTGGAGGCGGTTTATCAAGCCCTCTCTGGCGTGTGCGAACGCAACACTACCGTACGAGAGGACCGAACGTATACATGTTTTGTATAGTGTAACTTTGTGACGCAGTGGTTACTTACTGCGAGCACAAAGCATCGGTGATAGCCTATTCAGGATGAATGAGACTTTGGGTGATAGCCTATTCAGGACGAATGAGGCTTTGAAGTGCCGGTCATACGATTTTGCGGTTATATTTATAGGCCAGGCTCCCCACTCCCCCACCCAAAGAACATCAATGACGAGTGACTATATTATTGGAAAAAATTGTCAAAAGTGGGGAAACGGTGTAGCCCAGCTGTTCATTCAGCAGTGCAACGGAATTTCATATCATATCATTATCATATCTGGAGATTTCAAGTTTTTCTAAAAGACATAATCTTAATCCCTTATTACAAGTATGTAAAATCTCCAGATTATGATTATCGGGGAGAACGTTTCCAGTGTCCAATAGATGTTTTGCAAAGTGAGACCTTTCTGGAACACCAGATTGTCTGTGTTTATTTAATTTCTCTTTTTACGTCAATGCATATTGTGCGGCGGTCATCATGCGTTATATTCATGTTTTAATTTTCTTAATTTATCTGTACAAGATAGAATTAATTTTATTAATGATAAAAACATGTGTAATAATTGTTTGCGCGGTGGACATACCATTACTGAACGTACGTTCGGGCCGTGCAAGCAGTGTCAGAAAAAACACAATAGTTTATTGCATATAGATACTCGTAGCTATGGCCATACATCTTCATCGATTCCATCGGCAGCCCGTGCGCATAATTCACAGCAGGCCGATAAGGAACCGGTTTCGTTGGTCTCGTGCGCGATGAATTCTAGTTCAAATCATTTCAATGAGGCGTCAGTGTCGTCACTCAATTATGCGTTTTATCAATCATCTCCGCAGGTTTTATTGTCCACTGCTCTAATTGAAGTAGTGGATAATAATAATAAATATCATACGGCCCGTGCGCTGTTAGATAGCGGAAGTCAAAATAGTTTTATAACAGAAAAACTATGTAAGCGTTTTAGCGTTAATATAATACAGTCCACTATTCGCATATCGGGTGTGGGGCAGTCAGTCGCACACTCAAATAAATTAGTCAATATAATGATGCGTTCAAAAAATAATAAATACAATACGAAACTTCAGTGTTTCGTTTCACCATGTATCACGTCAAGTCTGCCTTCGGTAGCATGTAGTGATAATTCGTTTGACATTCCTGAAAATTATTACTTAGCTGATCCCACGTTTGTTGTGCCGTCCAAAATCGATATTTTAATAGGCGCAGAGCTATTTTGGTATTTGTTAAATAACGAGCGAGTCCGGCTTCCTAATGGACCATACCTCCAAGATACTAAGTTAGGATGGTTACTCTCTGGTCCTTGCTTTAGTAGTACCACACACGTATGTAATAATAATAATAGTCGATGTAATTTTGTTCAATTATCTACGATTGACTCACAATTACGTAAGTTCTGGGAGTTGGAGGAAGTTAATGCTGCTGTATTAAATTCCGACCTTTTTCTACCCAACTCCACTTCTTGCGACTTGTCGACCGGACTATATCGGTTCTGACCGAAGACGAACGTAGTTGTGAAAAGTTGTTTATTCAGAATACCAAACGTGATAGTAACGGAAGATTTTTGGTGAGAATTCCATTTAAGGAGTCTCCAGAAATCCTCGGTGAATCATATGACAAGGCTAAATCTCGTTTCTTATCGTTAGAGCGTAAATTAGATCGGTCACCGTGTTACAAAAAGATGTATTCCGATTTTATGCGGGAGTATCGAGATTTGGGTCATATGTCTCTAAGATCTAGCAGTGTGTCATGGCCCTACTATTTTTTGCCCCATCATGGGGTGTTTCGGGAACACAGTACAACCACGAAATTGCGAGTGGTATTCGATGCCAGTGCTACTACAACTTCGAGTAAATCGCTCAAAGATATACAATACATAGGACCGCCTTTGCAAAACGATATATTTTCTATATTACTCCTCCGCTCCCTTCCCAACAGGCGGCCAACGAGCTACAGTGAGTGAGCTACAGTGAGTGAGTGAGTGAGCTACAGTGTCAGTTGGCATCCAGCGCGAAATTTCTCTATCCTTTGTTTCTTTTTTACACGTTCAAGTAGCGACGGGGGCGTATACCCAAAGGTCGCGGGTTCGAACCCCGCCAGTGTCGAAATTTTTCTTTCCTTTAATAACATCTTTTATTTATGAGTAATAATCCCCACATGAGGAATTCATGTCAAAAAACATTAAATTAGCCAAGAATGAAGCCCGACTACCGTTATAACTGGGAAACCTTTGTTCGTGAAGCCGGCACACTACTAGCTGAGGAACTTAAATGCGGTTGTCAGAGGAGGGGTTTTGAAGCACCTTACGATTCTTTTAACTCCTCCCTTATGAGATACCGACTACCTCGTAATCATACGTGTAGAGGCTGGACACTCCCGAGAGGCGTGATGGAGGACTGCGTCCATCTCATGGCGCGTATTGAGGATCACCGAACCTCGTTCGACATTATATGGTACTACAAGTGGCTGCGCGGTTTTTTAGGGGACAAAATTTGCATCCACGACCTGCGCAATTGGTTAAAGACTCTAACAGGAGTGTGGAAGATGGGTGGGAGGTACATACATCATGCGTGGCGCTCTTTCGTATACTGGGAAACCTTTTTCGGTTACCTCGCTTACGGGGAAAGAGGTTCCTTGAAGTCAGTCGTTCGCGCCTGGCTAGGTGAACGTCGCATCATAGGTGGCATTGTGGGGGAGAAATGGTATATGACTAGGATATACCAAGAATGCAGGAAATATTTACGAGACGAGTGGTCACGGCCGAAGGAGTTAGCCACATTAGACAAATTCGTCTCAGTTGGGAGGTGGATGGCTTCCTCCTCGACTGATATTGATAGGAGCGCCTCTAATATTCTAGACATCCTTGGAACTATTGCTAATATTCAAAAGGCACATTCGCAAATAAGAACTAACTTTTCAAGCATTGGTGCAGTTGGCTATGGTCCGGCTGAGTGGTCCTTCAAAATAATGGGCAAAAAGGAAACTCGTTATGAGATCGTCAACGTCGGCTTAGAACGGAGACCTTATGTGATAAAACGTCCCATTCGAGAGGGGAGCTTCGACACTCTTGATGGCTTCCTTGAGTATGGTTTATCCCTGATCCCGGACATGGTGAACTTGTTATATGTATTATATACCGAACCGAATGTTGTAAGCTTACATCAGACCCTTGTCTCTGAACCGAACGACTTGGGTTTTCCGCTAGACCCGCTATTGCAGAGCGGTTTGGCAGCGGAGGTAGTACATTCCGCTGTCGTACCGTTTTGCGCGTCCGAACGTATTATAAACTGACTTAAAAATGGACTTCCTCAGCGAGTTGATAGAGAACGGCCTTCAAGGCAGCAAGACAAGTACGTTATTCGCCTGGGCCGTCGGCAACGAGGCCATAGATCTGTATTGGCTGGCGAAGGTCCGAGACCCGACGCGGTTTAAAGTACCTTTAGATCAGTCGAACTTCGACCAACACCAATCGAAGAATACCATACTCTCCGTATTACAGGCACGGATTAAGTCATCCAGGAAAACGAACGACACGGAAAATGATAACACAAAGATTTGTTTGGAAACACATGAACAGAGATATAAACGATTGGTGTAAAACATGTCTATCTTGCCAGCAATCGAAGGTTACATACCATTTCGCCTATCGGCACTTTCATGCCCGCTCAGCGTTTTGAACACGTACACATAGATATTGCCGGTCCACTCCTTTCTTGTCAAGGTTACAGATTCCTACTGACAATGATTGACAGATGTACGTTTTGGTCTGAAGCATTTCCTTTAAGTGAAATTGCCGCTGTAAAAGTGGCTTTATGTGTATTTCAAGGGTCGATTTGTAGATTTGGAACACCCCTTGGGATAACGTCAGATCAAGGAAAACAATTTGAGTCTGATATCTTTAAATCTTTAGCAATGTTGAGGGGTATAGAGAAGCTGCGTACAACGGATGATCGAGAGATAGCATCGTTCGCTGAAAGCATCCCTAATGGCGAGGAATAGCCAGGAAAATTGGGCTAAAGAGTTATCTATCGTCCTCCTCGGCCTTAGAAGTTGCCTGCGGAGTGATACGGAAGTAAGTGCGGCTGAGATAATTTACGGAGGACCTATACGTTTACCAGGGGAGTTTTTCAACCAAATTAGTATGCAATCAACATATCACGACTTTGTGAAAGACCTTAGGCAACGGACTTTAAGAAACTGCTCTGTCCCGAAACGAGAAAGTCATCAAGCAAAGTATTTCGTTCATCCAGAGTTGAACACATGCACACATGTATTTGATAAACGTGAAGGCATCTCAAAAGAGTTAGTGCCACCATACGAAAGCCCTTATGAGGTTATGCAGGTCTTCAAAAAAATGTCACTATCAAAAGGAATAAAAACATAACCACCTTATCAATAGATCGAGTAAAACCGGTATTCTTACCAGTGAAAAATACAGACACAATCACGTTGTCATGTAGAATCGCCGATACACAGAGTTCCCCAAAGGCTAAAGAAGCACGTTCGGGCGTTTCCAGATACGGACGAAAGTATAAACAAACAGTGAAATTTCAACTCTAGTGACCCTAGCTTCATGATAAACATAGCGAATAGAGTCAACACTAAGTCAATCGTTCCGTCATCGCCAAGAAACCACCATGGGAGGTTACAACAGCAAAGAGCAAGTTACGATGACCCAGAACATTTCCCCATCGGACGGGGCGCTGACGGAGGCAGGCGCAACAAGAAGAAATGACGTTGGCCGTTTTGGGTCTGGTAGTAGTCAGTGTGGCTATTATACTGTTTGTCATTTTCAATAATCTATTCAACTACCGAATAAGGAATAAAAACATAACCACCTTATCAATAGATCGAGTAAAGCCAGTCTTACCAGTGGAAAGTACAGACACAATCACGTTGTCATGTAGAATCGCCGATACACAGAGTTCGCCAAAGGCTAAAGAAGCACGTTCGGGCGTTTCCAGATACGGAGGAAAGTATAAACAAACAGTGAGATTTCAACTCTAGTGACCCTAGCTTCATGATATACATAGCGAATAGAGTAAACACTAAGTCATTCGTTTCGTCATCGCCAAGAAACCACCATGGGAGGTTACAACAGCAAAGAGCAAGTTACGATGACCCAGAACATTTCCCCATCGGACGGGGCGCTGTAGGAGGCAGGCGAAACAAGATTGAAGCAAGAAATACTCGAGCAAATCAGCGCACACCAAGAAATGACGTTGGCCGTTTTGGGTCTAGTAGTAGTCAGTGTGGCTATTGTACTGTTTGTCATTTTCAACAAACTACTCAACTACCGAATAGACTCGGCGTTTACTAGAAGAGGTTTAACAACAACAAACCCAGTATAACTTATATTTATTTTTTTTAAAGGGGGAGTTATGTGCCGTATCCATTTTTACGACACATTCATTAGATAAAAATTAAATATAAACAAGATAAAATCATTTGATAAAGATCACGTTTAGGGTTAGTATATAAGCTAGGCATTTTATTAAATAAATCAGACTTGTGACTGAGCACAGATCAAGCCTTTTATTACTCTCTCGAAGGATTGCCAAATGACGGCAAAGATGTATTCAAGATCTAATTGGAACACAATTGGCCTAAAACTCGATTATAAAACATACCCTTTTTATTTTTTAAATCGATTAAAGACATCAAACTAAACAACTTTGACTATGAAAAGCTGTGTAGTAGAGTGGGCCGAAAATTTTTTTTTCACACACTTAATTGGTACTAGTACCAGAAAGTTGTGCATAGAGATAACGTTTTATCAATACATAGTATAAAACAAAGTCGCTTTCGCTGTATGTCCGTATGTATGCTTAGATCTTTAAAACTACGCAACGGATTTTGATGCGGTTTTTTTTTAATAGATAGAGTGATTCTTAAGGAAGGTTTGTATGTATAATAAATGCATAATATAGTAGAGAAACACTGATAAATTTAAAGGTTTCTAATGTGATGTCGTAAATAAGCACGTTTTTTTGCGCTTATATTGCAAACGCTGGCTGAACCCTACGAGATAGACCAAAATAATGTACTACAGTATTGTTCACCTTAAAAAGTTCAACAAAAAAGTCCGCGATGGTATATGTCTATCTCTTGTAAGGACCCCTAGCTACAAATACCTTGGTGTGATTGTTGACGAGAATATAAACTTTAAACTCCACATAAGTTGCACTGCGTCCCGAACCCGTAAATTGGTCCATGCTATGAGACGCTTACGTGAATTCGCCGATGGAGATACAATCAAGATGGTCTATGCGGCTCTTTGCCAGTCTGTACTTGACTACTGCATTTTGGCATGGGGAAGGAGTGTGGCTTCTAACATGATTATACTGGAGAGAGCACAGAGAGCAGTCCTTAAGACCTGTTTGGGCAAGCCTCGAAGATTCTCCACAATGCAACTGTATACGGAAGCAAATGTTTTAAGCGTTTAAATTATTTGTTTTAAGACTGGCAATGTATTCATTCAAGGAATTCAACAAAACAATTACATCACAGTTTAATAGCAAGAAGCGAGTCTGTAGTGTAACTGTCCCGAGAATGAATACATCTTTTGGCCAACGCTTCCTTAGGTTTCTATCACCCTTCATTTATAATAAACTGTCCAAACTGACGGACACTGTGGTAAGCGGAAGCGCTTATGAATGTAAAAAAGTAGTTTTTAAAATGTTATTGGACATGAGTTACGAGGACTGCGAGGCACTGCTGAAAGTAACAAGTTAAACCTTTCTCACACACACACACACACATACGCTCTCACACACACATACATACCCTCTCACACACACATACATACGCTCTCACGCACACATTCATACGCTCTCACACACACGTACACACATAGCACAGCTGCATGACGTTTTACCTTATATTTTTATTTTACTTCCATTCCCCTTTTATACTTGCATACTTTTTATTTTGTTTTAAAACCTTTTTAAAATTTGTAATATAGTTTTTAATTTTTATTAAATTTAAACTTTATATGTGTTCAGTAAAATTGGTCCTCGCGATACAGGCTTAGCCTAGTGCGAGGGCAAATGTAAATTTAAATTGTAAATTTGTATTTTTAGTAAATAAAGAAGTTTTTTTTTTTTTTTTTTTCTTAGGGATAACCCAGCATAACCATTTTTATTCTTTACTAAAAAATGGTAATTTACGAAGTGATTTTAAACAATTCAGCATTAATCCTTATCCAATTAAGTACCTTAAATAAATTGTGCATTTATTATAGATCAATATGCTTTTTACAGCATGTAATTTAAGTGAATATTACCGAAGATATTACAAATTTAAAATGCAGGGTCGTAGTTGTTTGCGCCGGGCGGCGCGTGCCTATAAATAGCGCGTCGATGGCCGCGCTTCGCCTTTCCTATCCGACTTAGCTTAGGTACACCTATCCGACTTAGCTTAGGTACACCTATCCGACTTAGCTTAGGTACACTCCTTTTCACCGCCCGGCACAACACATCAAGGTGACGCCGCATAGGCCGCAGGGCCAGCAGCACCGAGCCGGAGGGGTTTTAGTCGGTAAAAGTCCGACATACCGGATCCATGAGGATTTCCCCTCCGGATATCAAGAATTAAACATGTTTGTATTGGCTAATGACAAAAAAGCTGTGAATGTTGTGTATAAGGACATTCTGTAGTAGGTATATTTTGCATTGCACCCGTGCGAAGCCGGGGCGGGTCGCTAGTAATATATAAAAAAATCCAACATTATACGGGTTATGAGGTTCCGCAAAACTATTGAAATATTAATAAAAATTAAAAATTTAGCCTTCGATATAGTAAGTCAACCTTTTTTTCTTATGTGTTTTGTAAGAAAACATTAAATTCCTCGGAACACCTTTTAATTGTCCTTCAGCAACGTTCCGCCTCGCCATCCTACCCCGACCCCTCACCTGTGCTGTTTTAGTTCGAAAACTACAGGGTACTCACTGGACAGAGGGGATGCTAATGCAGATGGGACACGTGGCTGATGATATGCCCACTATCGATGATAAGATGTTGGATCGCTACGACGCGCTTATGCTTCGTGATGGGGAGTTGCGCTACGCCACAAAGCCACAGTTGTTGCAAGCGGACGGGTACAACTTCCGCATAGAAAGTCATGTCTTCAGTGTCCTGGCTAACGCTATGGGTTGGGCAGGTGATTACACCCTCACCGACTCTTCCAGTATAGTGCGGGCATCCGGGTTGGGGTTGCGTACGCTCGAGCGCGATTGGGTGCTGGGCGAGCTGAGGGTCATAGTCCTGTCATCAGCCGTGGAGGCGTGGGGGGATAGAGAGTGCGGTCACCCAGCCCACAACCGTGCAGAGGAGGGCATGTTCAGGTGTCCTCGTCCAGGGAACGGCAGAGGAGCAACTCTACAAGCGGCGTGGCCTGGGCGGCTACCGCCTTAGGCCCACGGGTCGTTTGGCGGCTGATAGGGAAACTAACCCAACAAAGAATCAGGAGGAGGAAGACCCCGCGGAAAATTTTCCCGCTGGGCCGCTGCCTGGGAAAGAGGCTACTATCACTCCTCCGCTCCCTTCCCAACAGGCGGCCGTGGCGAAGGTGGGCACGGAAGTGGACTGGGCGGAGGTAAACTTGGACCACAAAAAACCAGCCGATGCCCTGTGATTCCCAGAATCAAAGAGCCAAGAATGAAGCCCGACTACCGTTAAAACTGGGAAACCTTTGTTCGTGAGGCCGGCACACTACTAGCTGAGAAACTTAAATGCGGTTGTAGAGGAGGGGTTTTGAAGCACCTTACGATTCTTTTAACTCCTCCCTTATGAGATACCGACTACCTCGTAATCATACGTGTAGAGGCTGTACACTCCCGAGAGGCGTGATGGAGGACGGGGTCCATCTCACGGCGCGTATTGAGGATCACCGAACCTCGTTCGACATTATATGGTACTACAAGTGGCTGCGCGGTTTCGTAGGGGACAAAATTTCCATCCACGACCTGCGCAATTGGTTAAAGACTCTAACAGGAGTGTGGAAGATGGGTGGGAGGTACATACATCATGCGTGGCGCTCTTTCGTATACTGGGAAACCTTTTTCGGTTACCTCGCTTACGGGGAAAGAGGTTCCTTGAAGTCAGTCGTTCGCGCCTGGCTAGGTGAACGTCGCATCATAGGTGGCATTGTGGGGGAGAAATGGTATATGACTAGGATATACCAAGAATGCAGGAAATATTTACGAGACGAGTGGTCACGGCCGAAGGAGTTAGCCACATTAGACGAATTCGTCTCAGCTGGGAGGTGGATGCGGGGTAAGGCGGGTACGGGTGACGCGACTACCGTGAACATAGATTTTTTTTTTTTTTTTTTTATCAATCACAGTACTCATTTATTTATTTATTTATTTATTTTTATTAGGAACATCAACAGCGACATAAGTAATAATACACAGTTAATAATAGAAATCAAGTAAGGCCAATGACAGATGTTCACAGGTGTACAGAAAACATATCTAACAATAATCTTGTTTTTACGTTACATTTGATTTTCAACACATGTTTTTTTTATAGCAAGTAACTCAAATACATACAATTTTAAGAGGAAATAAAATAGATATTAATAACAATATTTAAAGCAAAATTGTTTTGATCCACGATATCTCAGGGGTGTGTGTATGTGCATGTGTGTGTGTATGTGTGCGTGTGTGTGTGTGTGTGTTTGTGTGTGTGTGTAAAACAAATAAAAATCTGTGACATACATAAAGGCATATAAGAATGTATGTGTTATTAAATTATACTCATAATATAATATGTATATTAAGAATTAAAAAGTACGATGGGAAGGATAGACGGACCCGGCGTTATAAGGGCGTGGATGCGGCCCTTAAATCAGATGACAACATTTCGTATGAACTCACTCACCCTACTCGTGAGTCGATAGAGGTTATGGAGAAGTCGGAGGGGGGAAGATACGGCCTATAGTCAAGAGGGGTAACGCGTTATACAGAAAAATGGACTTCCTCAGCGAGTTGATAGAGAACGGCCTTCAAGGCAGCAAGACAAGTACGTTATTCGCCTGGGCCGTCGGCAACGAGGCCATAGATCTGTATTGGCTGGCGAAGGTCCGAGACCCGACGCGGTTTAAAGTACCTTTAGATCAGTCGAACTTCGACCAACACCAATCGAAGAACACCATACTCTCCGTATTACAGGCACGGATTAAGTCATCCAGGAAAACGAACGACACGGAAAATGATAACACAAAGATTTGTTTGGAAACACATGAACAGAGATATAAACGATTGGTGTAAAACGTGTCTATCTTGCCAGCAATCGAAGGTTACATACCATTTCGCCTATCGGCACTTTCATGCCCGCTCAGCGTTTTGAACACGTACACATAGATATTGCCGGTCCACTCCTTTCTTGTCAAGGTTACAGATTCCTACTGACAATGATTGACAGATGTACGTCTTGGTCTGAAGCATTTCCTTTAAGTGAAATTGCCGCTGAAAAAGTGGCTTTATGTGTATTTCAAGGGTGGATTTGTAGATTTGGAACACCCCTTGGGATAACGTCAGATCAAGGAAAACAATTTGAATCTGATATCTTTAAATCTTTAGCAATGTTGAGGGGTATAGAGAAAATGCGTACGACGGATGATCGAGAGATAGCATCGTTCGCTGAAAGCATCCCTAATGGCGAGGAATAGCCAGGAAAATTGGGCTAAAGAGTTATCTATCGTCCTCCTCGGCCTTAGAAGTTGCCTGCGGAGTGATACGGAAGTAAGTGCGGCTGAGATAATTTACGGAGGACCTATTGTAACATATTTAGGCTACGTTATTGACAAAAATGGATTACGGACGTGTCCAGAGAAAGTTCGTGCTATCATAAAAGCTCCGGAACCGACAAATATTACAGAAGTAAAGAGATTTTTAGGAATAGTAAATTACTATCGAAATTTTGTACCAAACGCATCTTCTGTATTGAGTCCACTCCATGAACTATTGCGAAATGGGGCACCTTGGCAATGGGGTGAGCGCCACCGTCACGCCATGCGCCGCGTGCAGCGCGAGCTGGCATCGGAGCGGGTGCTGGCGCACTTCGACCCCGGCGCGCAGCTCGTGCTGACCGTGGACGCGGGGCCGGCCGGGCTGGGCGCGGTGCGAGCGCAGCGGGGGGCGGACGGTGCGGAGCGGCCTCTCGCTTTTGGGTCGCGGTCTTTGACGGCTAGCGAGCGTAACTATAGCCAGATCCAAAAAGAAGCGACGGCCATTATTTTCGGAGTGAAAAGGTTTCACCAATATCTTTACGGTATTAGCGTTCCGTTCATATTAAAAACTGATCATAGACCTTTAGTTTCGATATTTAATACACAAACGGGCATATCGGTTACGACAGCCTTGCGACTACAGCGATATGCTATAATACTATCCGCCTATAATTATGTAGTTCAGTACGTGTCTAGTGAAAATAATGTAGTTGCCGATTATTTTTCCCGTGCGCCTCTCCGTGAAACTAGCTATAATAGTGATAGTGAGATTCAGACAAATTACCAAATTAACTTCTTAAGTTCTTGTATTCCGGCTGTTAGTTCGTCTGACATTAAACTGGCTATCAATGAAGACAAAACAATAAAAATGGTTTTAAAGTATATGGAACGTGGCTGGCCGCGTAAATTGAAGTGTAGATCTGTCTTGCCGTATTTTCTATGTAGGACGGATTTACAATTCGAAAACGGTTATTTATTACGTGGTCATAAAGTAGTTATTCCAGCTAAATTAAGGGCGAAAATGTTACATGAATTACATAGCACTCATCTCGGTATTATTAAAATGAAAAGTAATGCACGTAGTCGAATGTGGTGGCCAGGTATCGATGGTGATATAGAGCGGTTTATCGGTTCATGCGAAACTTGTGCCAGCATCCGAGCGGCGCCGCCGCGCGAGCCGCCCGCGCCGTGGCCGCGTCCGGCGGCTCCCTGGCAGCGCGTACACATCGATTACATGATGATAGGGCAGAGAGTGTATTTGGTGGTCGTTGATGCGTTTACTAAGTGGTTGGAATGCATTTATATGAGTAATGGAACTACGACGCAGGCCTTGATCTCAAAACTTAAGCATGTTTTTTCAGTATTCGGTATTCCAAATCTTATAGTGTCCGATAATGATGCCAAAATAAATTCCACAGAATTCAAAGAATTTTGTTCCAATAACGGTATCAAATACATGACGTCACCGATTTACCATCCATGTAGTAACGGGCAAGCAGAAAATTCTGTAAGAATTTGTAAAAGAATGTTAAAATGTGTATTGAGGGACAATTTAGCGCCCAACATTGTGCATGAAAAATTATTGGGTTATTTATTTGAGTATAGGAACACCGTGCATTGTACCACGGGACATACCCCGGCAAAATTAATGTTTGGTAGAAATTTACGATCTCGTCTTGATTTAATATCACCATTAAATGATAAGATTGACTGTTTAGATATTAATAGCGCATGCCGAAGACAATTTGAAGTAGGCGATGCAATTTGGGTTAGACGGTACAATGCAAGAAGGGAAAGCTGGGAATCAGGTATAATTAAGGAAAAAATTGGTAATAGAATGTTTAAAGTTTTTATAACTCGATTTAATAAAACGTGTATTAGACATGTCGACCAACTTCTAAGAAATTATTCTGATAAATGTAAAAATCCAGAACCTAGTACGATGACACACCAACCGTCTTCATTCATCTCGCCGCCTGAATCGATACCAGAAAGCTCGCCGGTTCACTCACCTCCGGGTATTAATTGTCCATCTATTGTTAACAATGAGGGAGAGGTGGTTGGGGTCCACCCCAGTGCGTCATTGGTAGATGAACAGGCCGTAGGTGTGGCAGCCGTACCTCCTCGTGATGACGATGGAGAGGAATGGAATGATTGTGAGGATGAGAGGTGTGAACAAGGGGCTCAAGCGTCAAGCGTTCAGATTGATAGGCCACTGAGTAATCCGACTGACTCGCATGAGTCTCCGTTGCTCACACGTCAGCTACGTCCCAAAAAACCAATAGATTACACTAAGTTTTTAAAGTAAACATAACATAACATAAACGTTCACGCCGTTTATCCCCGAAGGGGTTGGCAGAGGTACCAATACTCCTGAACTCACATGGCAAGCGCCATCTAGTTTCCAGAGAAGGTACCCACGTTTTGCTTAGACAGTGTACTCACGTGATAGGGGGCAGGCCTATCGCCGTTTTGTACGAATACACTGTCACATGACTAAGTACAACTCAGCCATGTGGGTTTCCTCACGATGTTTTCCCTCACCGTTAGCAACCATGATAAATTAACCACACATATGACTTTAGAAAAGACAAATTGGTGTAGGCCCGTCCCAGGATTGGAACTCACGCCCTTCTGTTTTTCGGGCGGGTGTTCTTACCCACTGGACTATCATGTCGCTCATTTTTTAAAGTAGTTTTAACTAAATTAATTGTTGTTATTGTTTGTTACCAGGTTTCTAAATTAAGTGTGAAGGGATGATGTATATGTACCCACCTATTGAAATTGTACAGCGCGCTGCGCCCGCGCATTCGTCAGCTTTGACAGTAATAAACCAGTACGTGTGTTAAACGGTCGTTTTACTTATCTCAATACTTATTACAATGAGGATGATGATAAGGTGGGTACATATACATCACCTATACGTTACTACATACACCTTATCACTATAGCGTCTACCAGAGGTCGCTTTAACTAGTAAACACTGTGCAGTTCTATAATTATCTAATAATTATTTTTACAATTATATTCGATACGTGACATTGATAATTGTAATAAACATGTTCTAATAAATTGGGATTAATGTTATCAGTGCTATCAGTGCAAAATTGAGCAGAATCGAGAACCGTTAAAATAAAAGTGAGTTGTGCTATTCCTGATATTGCTACCGTGAAGTGACGTAGTGGCTTGTGAATGTTTTCTACACAAATATACAATAAATTATTTATAAATAGTGTTTCCGCTCAGTGAAAATGAGACAAAAGTGATAAAATTTTGAAAACAAATTTAATTGCTATATGGGTAGAAGAAAGAAAGTTTAAAAACTATCGTTATTATAGTGACATCTACATTTTATACCAAGAACTAAAACGCAAACATAACCAAAACGACTTTTTTTTACACCAAGTGTTCATAGATCGATAAGCACCGAACTTCAGTAACTCCAAGACAAGAAACTAGAGGGCAGCACTTAGTACTTTTTAATATTATATTTAATAGATACTATTTGCGTTAAGATGCCAGCTTGCGATGGGTGTTTGGCTGAGATTAGAATTGGAGAGTTATTACAATGCGTGACATGTAAATCAAAATACCACCATAATTGTGTCAATATTACTTCGGCCGTTTATCGTGAAAAGCTCAACGAGTTAAAATCTAAATGGTCGTGCAGCCGCTGTACTAATATAACCCTTCGCAGTATGAGACGGGACGGAGTCGATACTCCTGTCGGTAAAGGAGGCCAACTGGACGCCCGCCTAGATGTTGACATGTCCACGGAGTCCATCAATACCACCTCTTCGACTCCACCTCAGCGTCTAAATTTTGATTCTGATCTCACGCTACACAACATAGGAAATTTGTTGGAGGAAAAATTATTAGTCATCCGCAAGGATTTTAATAATCAATTGTCGTTGGTGTTGGAACGCTTGACGAAATTGGAAACAGAGAATACCTTGTTGCGGAATGAAATAGAAACTATACGGATG
>CAUYWD010000252.1:0-19749 GCA_963576735.1 Bedellia somnulentella | reverse complement strand
GGCAAACCAAATGAATAATATATTTATAAGGAACTATTAATTTTTACATGTGCAATATGCAGCATTGTGTGGATAGGGATGATTGTTACGAATTCATTTGCGTTCCTTTGCAATATTTATGTCTTTCATAAACACGAATAATGAACAACAAATAAGCATAAAACAGACAGTAGTTGAAAAGCTGTGTAGTGCCGGCTTAGAATGTTGTTTTCTACCCACGGGTGTCGGAAGAGGCGACTAAGGGTATTGGGGCTTTTTATTGGATTTTTTGGCGAAGCGGTTGGAGACCCATCACCAAAAACCTTTATTTTTACCATCTTTTCCCCACTCATCTTCCAAAAGTGGCTGAGGAATTCATAATTCCTTAGCACTAGCTACTCCTTCTTGACAAATATAGCCGTGAGCATATGTATGTATTGTAATGTACATTTTGTGTTATGTATGTGAGATGTGGAACAGTTCATGATGTTTGACTTACCTTTTTTATCAGACACTTATTCTGAAAAGGATTTAGGGAATTTAATGTAAACCACGTTTTACACACATATTTTTATTATTATTTCACACTATGTAATACACATTTAAATTGCACGACACATTTTGAACACACACACCATTTTCACTACACTGCCGTTATTTTTATTCACAATATAGATATTAGTAGTACATTCTCAATCTCAACTCATTTATCTTTTAGCCTATGTCCAATCGCTTCCAGATTTTTCTCGAAAATAATTATTTTGACAATATTGTTT
This sequence comes from Bedellia somnulentella, assembly GCA_963576735.1. Lineage (NCBI taxonomy): Eukaryota > Metazoa > Arthropoda > Insecta > Lepidoptera > Bedelliidae > Bedellia > Bedellia somnulentella. Next base: position 18,994 of record CAUYWD010000252.1, on the reverse strand, counting down.
GCTGTCAGATAATTATTTCTTAATTTCAAAATTGGCTGAGAGCCATTAGTTTTCTGCAAGAAGGCTGCTAGTGTTAGGTTGTAGACTTACAATTTATTTAATTTAATTTTCTAAACTTTTGTATAATTTTAATATGAATGTATTGTTTAATATTGTAAGTGGATAGATAATGTTCTTAATTTATTGTCTTTCCTTATTTTGTTTTCTAATATATAATTCTAAATGAGTAAAATCTCTCCTTGTACTTCAGACTACTTTCTTTGATACCTCCTTTAAGGAATATTTGTTATTTCAAAATTTTAAATTTGTCATGCTTGTTCGCAGATGTTGGTATATATTCAGCTCCTGGGGCGATGGGTGGGATCATTCTGAAACAAGATTGGAATTGGACACTAAAGACCCATTACCGAAGTCGATATTGATCATTATTTTTGGAAGAAATTGAAAGAACGGGAGATATTCTGGACTGATTTTATTCATACCCGTTTGGAAAAGCAGCCCCTTATTCCCGAGCTGCCCCTCTTTTCTTCGAAGTAAGCTTCACGGAGCCGCAGCCCCTTCTTCAGCTGCCTTTATCGACGGGCTTCCTGGAGTCGCAGCCCCTTTGTCTTCGAGCTGCATTCACCGACGGCCTATCCGGAGTCGCAACCAAGTTGGAATCACAACCCTCACTGTTGAGCCACCCATCGCAGCAGGAGCTGGTTTTAAAAGCTGAGTGCTTTTATATTATAATATTGTTAAGTTAGGGGATTATTTTATTAGGAGTGTTTTTTAGTGTATTTTTTTTATTATTAAATATTGTTGTGATATATATATCTTTCATTTATTATCTAACCTTCCGTTTTCTTCTTTTTTTTTTCTTTTCCTTTAGTTATTTCTGGCTTCTGGGTACAGCATCCCAGGAGTTAGAAATAACGTTACAAATTGGCGCCCAACAAAAAATTATATATCACAACAATTCTCTTCTAAATTCTAAATTATACTTGCACAAGTAGGATTCTTTTGGGTTTCGGTTTCGGCACATTTCTTTTCGCTTTTACGTCTTTTCTTTTATACATACTTTTGTTATTATATACGATGGCGAGAACTATTAATTTTAATTTACTTAATAAAGCTGAATTAGAATATGAAGTTAGGATTAGGATGGCTACACCTGGCTCTACACTAGCAGACCTTCGTCAGCAGATATCCACTTTGGCTGTAGAGTTCCCTTCTAATAATATTATCGATTCAATTTTACCCATAGGTGACGACTTAGATGAAGTTCAATCCACTTTATCTTACTTAGAAAAGAAATTAGCAAATATTGAGAACACTTCTAGCGCTTATTTAAAAAAGCTAGAATCTTTTATTAATCATTTACATTTCAGGATTAGTAGAATAGATATCGACATTGACCCTTCATATACAGAATCATATAATAACATCAAACATTTATTTTACTCTTTAGAAAAACGTTTTGATGACTATACTTTTCAGCCTGCGACCGAACTTTTATCCAACATTCAGGTTTCCCCTCGTTTGGAAGTTCCTCCTAGTTCTGGAAGATTACCAGCTGAAGTTTTGCCCGTAGCTTCTACAGCTACTGATCCTATTGTCTCTCCTTTTGCTTCTTCTTCCCGTTCTGGTGACATTTTATCCTGTGCTAAGGAAATTAAAAAGTTCACCTATAATGGTCTCTCCTGTCCTAGATCGTATATCCAAAAGGTAGAGGAGTTTTGTTTATCGAGAGGTATTGATAAATCTTTTCTCTCCAATTTAGGTTATGAACTGTTTTCTGATAATGCTTTGCATTGGTTTCGATTAAAGAAAAATTTAAATCCCAATATTTCTTGGAGTGAACTCAGTATCTCATTAATTAATGATTTTGGAGAATATGATTACGATTATAAATTATTATCTTCAATTAGAGCTAGAACTCAGGGTCGTGATGAAAATATTATTGTCTACATTTCCATTATGTTTGGCATGTTTAATCGTTTGTCTGCACCACTTTCGGAGCAAGAAAAGCTCCAGATTCTGTTACGTAATATCAAACCTTGTTATTCAGTTGTCGTAATGTTGAAAAATATTAATTCTATAGATGAATTAATTTCTTCTTGCCAAAAATATGAATCTTATATGGACAGGGATCACAATTTTCAGGAACCAATACCTGACAATAGCAAAATAGCCTCAGAATTTAATTACAAACCCATCAAGTCTTCTTCTTCTTCATCGAGTCAACAGTCCTCAAATACTAATCGCCGTGTTACTTCTCATTCCAATAGTTCTTCTTCAAGTCAGTATTGTCCACGTTGTAAGGTTAATGGTCATACTCTTCGTTCTTGTAAGGAACCTAAAGATCCCATTTGTTTTAAGTGTGGTAATAAAGGTTTTAAGGTGAACAACTGTCCTAAATGTAGTTATGCTTTGAACAAACAAAAAAAACTAATTTCGGACTTGGATACTAATAAATTTAACGTTGATGAATGGAACGATTGGCTTTCTACTATTAAACTATTCTTCGGTTCATATAGAACTCATTCTATTGCTTTCTCAGAAGAAAAAGACTACAATCGTCCTTTCATTAACTTTTCTGTAGGTGGTTTATCTTTTTCTGGTCTTTTAGATAGTGGTAGTTCTATCACTATTCTAGGTAATAATTCTCATTTAAAATTTATCAGATTAGGCTACACTTTGTCCAAGTCCAATCCTATTTTTGTAGCCACAGCAAGTAATCAAAAACTTGAATCTTTTGGTTACATGGATATTCCGATTTCTTTTAATAATTTGACTTATGTAATAAGAGCTTATGTCTTTCCTAATATTCTTACTTCTATTATTCTTGGTGTCGATTTTTGGAGAAAGTTTCAACTTGTTCCTAAAGTCTTATTTCAGTATTTTAACGAACCCTTAGTCGTTAATACTGTCTCTCATGATAAGTCTATTCTTCCTTTTGAGAATCTTTCTTCAGATCAACAACTCATAGCGAGTAATATAATAGAAAAATTTAAGGATATATCTTTTGAAAGGAAAGGCAAATTAGGTCGTACAACTTTAATTTCTCACAAGATTGATACTGGTAACTCTCCTCCCATCAAACAACGTTGTTATCGTCTTTCACCTGAAAAGCAAAAGGCACTTATTAATGAGGTGGATAAGATGTTACAATGGGATGTGATTGAACCATGTGAAAGTCCTTGGTTATCCCCAGTGTTGATTACTCCTAAGAAAAATGGAGAATGGCGTTTTTGTGTTGATAGTAGGAAACTTAATTCTGTTACTCGTCGTGACGCTTATAGTCTACCTTTTATCAGCGAAATTTTAGATAGTCTTAGACAGGCTAAATTTCTTTCTAGCATTGACATAGCTAAAGCATTTTGGGAAATTCCGTTAGATGGCGCTGATCGTGACAAGACCGCATTTTATGCCCCTGGTCGTGGAATGTTCAGATTTACGGTCATGCCATTTGGTTTAACCAATGCTCCTGCTACTCAGCAAAGATTGATGGATATTCTGTTTAATCCAGAGTTCGAGAACAAGGTCTTTTGTTATTTGGATGACATAATCGTAATAAGTCAAACTTTTGAAGAACACATAGCCTTACTTTGTAAAGTTCTCGAAAAATTGACTTATGCAAATCTTACCATTAATTTTGAGAAAAGTAAATTCTTCAAAAATGAACTTAAGTATTTAGGTTACATCGTGGATGAGCATGGTCTTCGCGCTGATCCTGAAAAAATTAGAGCTATTTTAGATTTCCCAGTCCCCACATCAAAAAGAGAAGTTCGTAGGTTTTTAGGTACTTGTAGTTGGTTTCGTAGATTTATTCCTAATTTTAGCACTATAGCAGCTCCTTTGAATAAACTCACGTCTTCGGGCAAAAATGCTCCTAAATTCATTTGGACTTCTGAAGCAGATTCAGCTTTTCTTACTTTGAAAAACCATTTGGTTACTACTCCTATTTTAGCTTGTCCAGATTTCAGTCTCCCGTTTACAGTGCACTGTGATGCATCAAACACTGGAATTGGTGCGATGTTAACTCAAATGAAAGATGACAGAGAAGTGGTTATTGCCTATATGAGTCGTTCTCTTAATAAGCATGAAAGGAATTATTCTACTACAGAAAGAGAAACTTTGGCGGTAATCACTGCTCTGGAGCATTGGCGTTGTTATTTGGACAATGGCAAACAATTTGTTGTTTATACAGATCATTCTGCTCTTAAATGGTTTCTTAATTTGTCTAATCCAACTGGTAGGTTAGCTCGGTGGTCACTTCGATTATCAACATTTAATTTTGTTTTAAAACACAAGAAAGGCAAAGAAAACGTAGTACCTGACTTACTCTCTCGATCTAAGGATACTCCGGCCAATGTTAATTGTCTTCTTAATGTGGCACCTGTTGCCAACGTTCCTCAACATTTTCAGTTAGCTGTTGAGAAATACAATAAACTTTATTTAGGCTGTCAGAATAATCCTGAACAATATCCCAACTATTGTATAAAGGACAACCATCTTCTTCGTTGTTGTATTGATCCTAATTCCATTAATGAGGATTTCATTTGGAAAATTGTTCCACCTCCTAGAGAAAGGAAGTTACTTATTGATTCCGCTCACGGTTCTCCTAGTAGTCCACACTTAGGTATTTTTAAAACATTTAAGAAGTTAAGTCTTACATATTATTGGTCAGGAATGTTTAGAGATATTGCTAATTTTATTGGTGATTGTGAAAAATGTCTTGCTTACAAACATTCAAACCATTCCCCATATGGTATTATGGGTAAGCCAAAAATTTGTTCGAGACCGTTCCAAACTGTGTCGCTAGATTTAATCGGACCTCTTCCTATGTCTCGTCGTCGTAATCAATTTATTTTAGTTGTTAATTGTTTATTTACAAAATACTCTCTTCTTTTTCCTTTAAAAAGGTCTACTTCAGCTAATATTATTTCCAACCTTGAAAACTATGTATTTCTAGTACATGGTGTTCCTCAAACCATTATCATGGATAATGGTTCACATTTTCAAAGCCATGAATTTCAAAGGTTGTTAGAAAAATATAAGATACCTTTTATATCTTATATTCCACGCTACTGTCCCCAAATCAACCCTACAGAAAGGTATAACAAAACTATCATTACAGCCCTTGCATCTTTAGTAGAAAATGACCATAGATCTTGGGATATTCATTTACCTATGGTACAAGCCGCTTTAAATAACACTGTTAATTCTGTAACTGGTTATAGCCCTTCATTTTTAGTCTATGGTCGTGAAATAGTTACATGTGGTTCTTCTTATACTCAATTTAATAATTTAGATGAGTTAGTTTTTCTGCCTAGGGATATATATGCTCAAAACATTGGTTACCTTTCCTCTTGTTTTGATAAAGTTCAATGGGCTCTTCATATTGCTCATGAAAAGAATTCAACTCATTACAACCGTCGTCGATCTCCTAAGGAATTTAATGTAGGTGATACTGTTTGGCGTAGGAATTACGTTCAGAGTAATGCTGGCAATTACTTTAGCTCCAAACTTGCTCCCAAATACCTGAAATGTAAAGTAATTGAAAAGTTTTCCCCTTTGGTATACCTCTTAGAAGACCCAAATGGTTCTAGAGGTAAATGGCATATCAAAGACATAAAAGTTTAAGATTTTTAATTTTCTTTTTGCATATAGTATTTCTTTATTTTATTTAATGATTATCATTATGTCATCATCTTTATTTATTCTTGAGTTTTGGTTGTGTCAAGATGTTTTAATTTAATTATCTTTTGTTATATTATGCTAATGTGTTAACAATTTCGTGTAAGGTTTATTTATCACCTTACTCTACTTAATGTACAATTAAGTAATTTCAATGCTCTTTAAGGTTTTAACACCACTCTTAAGGTGTTACCTTTTTATGTAACTATTCGTTAATTCCAATGTTACTTGACATTGTTGTGTTAAGGTTTTAACACCACTTCAAGGTGTTATTTTTCTTAAGCCTTGAAGCTTAGTGTTGTACATAAGTTATGTTACTTAGGGATTTATTAGAATGAGCGGTTGACAACTCTTTAAAAAAGCCTAATCGTCATTAATAGGTTGAGTCCTATGAAGAGTACTTGTCATTGAATGTGAACAGTACTCACTTTTGTAAGAATGAAGTATGAAGTTTTTCTATTTGAATGTGTGGATTTCAACCTAATTAAAAAAAAAAAATCTTTAAATTTTTTTTTTCCGGGGGAAAGGGGAATGTATGTAATGTACATTTTGTGTTATGTATGTGAGATGTGGAACAGTTCATGATGTTTGACTTACCTTTTTTATCAGACACTTATTCTGAAAAGGATTTAGGGAATTTAATGTAAACCACGTTTTACACACATATTTTTATTATTATTTCACACTATGTAATACACATTTAAATTGCACGACACATTTTGAACACACACACCATTTTCACTACACTGCCGTTATTTTTATTCACAATATAGATATTAGTAGTACATTCTCAATCTCAACTCATTTATCTTTTAGCCTATGTCCAATCGCTTCCAGATTTTTCTCGAAAATAATTATTTTGACAATATTGTTTGCTGTCAGATAATTATTTCTTAATTTCAAAATTGGCTGAGAGCCATTAGTTTTCTGCAAGAAGGCTGCTAGTGTTAGGTTGTAGACTTACAATTTATTTAATTTAATTTTCTAAACTTTTGTATAATTTTAATATGAATGTATTGTTTAATATTGTAAGTGGATAGATAATGTTCTTAATTTATTGTCTTTCCTTATTTTGTTTTCTAATATATAATTCTAAATGAGTAAAATCTCTCCTTGTACTTCAGACTACTTTCTTTGATACCTCCTTTAAGGAATATTTGTTATTTCAAAATTTTAAATTTGTCATGCTTGTTCGCAGATGTTGGTATATATTCAGCTCCTGGGGCGATGGGTGGGATCATTCTGAAACAAGATTGGAATTGGACACTAAAGACCCATTACCGAAGTCGATATTGATCATTATTATTGGAAGAAATTGAAAGAACGGGAGATATTCTGGACTGATTTTATTCATACCCGTTTGGAAAAGCAGCCCCTTATTCCCGAGCTGCCCCTCTTTTCTTCGAAGTAAGCTTCACGGAGCCGCAGCCCCTTCTTCAGCTGCCTTTATCGACGGGCTTCCTGGAGTCGCAGCCCCTTTGTCTTCGAGCTGCATTCACCGACGGCCTATCCGGAGTCGCAACCAAGTTGGAATCACAACCCTCACTGTTGAGCCACCCATCGCAGCAGGAGCTGGTTTTAAAAGCTGAGTGCTTTTATATTATAATATTGTTAAGTTAGGGGATTATTTTATTAGGAGTGTTTTTTAGTGTATTTTTTTTATTATTAAATATTGTTGTGATATATATATCTTTCATTTATTATCTAACCTTCCGTTTTCTTCTTTTTTTTTTCTTTTCCTTTAGTTATTTCTGGCTTCTGGGTACAGCATCCCAGGAGTTAGAAATAACGTTACAGTATGTAGTTGAAAAGTTGCGATTTGAAGTGAGAATCAGGATAGTAACAGAGCAAAATCATTCAATTATCTGATAAATATAGATCATTCTGTGTAACGAAGGTGATGACTTAATCAATAAATCAGGGATTAGAAATGAGAACACTCGTTGTACCACGGAATGATAGAGAATATATATTTTAATAAAAAAGAAGAACACCACAGAGTACATTAGCATAGAATACGTATGGAAGGCAGACTATTTAAATATAAGTTCAACACTCCTGCCAAATTGTAGCCTTCCATGTTCTAAGTTAATTACAAAGTAACAACATAAGACACACAAATTAAATTAAATGTTACATAACATATCAATTGACAACATTCCTATTTCATTTCTTAGATAGTGAAATTTAACTCTCGGTAAAGCCTTTGTTAGAAAGTCAGCAAGCTGATTATTTGATGAAACATAATTTAAATCAATAACTTTGGCATAATACTTTTCTTTAATGAAATGATATTTAGTGTCTATATGTTTACACCTCTTATGAAAGTTTATGTTTTTAATCACACTTATTGCACTTTGATTGTCAATATTTACTACTATGGTTTGTTGATTTAATTCACCCAGGTCAAATAACAATTGTTTGATCCAAATAGCTTCTTTGGTGGCAGCACAGGCTGCCATAAACTCGGCCTCTGTAGTTGACAGAGCAACAGTGTGTTGCCTCTGACTAGACCATGTCACAGCAGCTCCATTTTTAATAAATATGTACCCAGTTGTTGACCTTCTAGTTGTTATGTCATTGGCATAATCAGCATCACTGTATCCAACTAGCTCTGAAGATTTTGATGCTGATAGGTAGCATAGACCCAAATTAACAGTGTCTTTCAGATACTTTAGAATTTTCTTAACAGCTTTCCAGTGAGATTCATTATAGCAGTTCAAAAATCTACTTACCAAGCTTACAGCAAACATTATGTCTGGTCGACTTACTATAGCAACATGCATCAGAGAACCAACTGCTTCTCGGTAAGGAAGATTCATGTCAGGCTGGTGCTCACTTTTCTCTAGCTTTGAATGAGGATCAACTGGAACACTATTGGGGTTGGCATTTTCCATATTAAATTTATTTAATAGCTGTTTAATATATTTAGATTGATGTATAAAGATGTATTTGTCAGAAACTTGAATGTCCATTCCAACAAAATTTCCAGGTGGGCATATTGTCATATCAAATATTGTTTTCAAATCATTTGTTACAGATTGCAACACAGACTTTGATTTTGAAAATAGGAGCCCATCATCCACATACATACAGAAATAACACTTTATTCCTTTTACATTTGCCACATAGACACATTGATCTGCTTTACTATTTATGAAACCAAATTTCTGAAGTACAGAATTAAATTTAGTATTCCAGCACCTTGGTGCTTGTTTGAGACCATACAGTGACTTTATTAATTTACATACTTTATTTGGTTCATATATTAGACCTTTAGGGGGATACATATATATGTTTTCTTGCAGTTCCCCATACAGAAAAGCAGTCTTAATATCAAGTTGTAGAATATCATAACCATTTTGAGCGGCTAGAGATAACAATAAACGAATTGAATCATACCTGACAGTGGGCGAAAATGTTTCTTTGTAGTCTATACCTTTGGCTTGTGCATAACCTTTAGCACATAATCTGGACTTGAAGCGGGGACCTGTTGGTTGATCTTTGACTCTGAAAACCCATTTAGAGCCAATGATGTTTGTTTTTTTCTGGTTTGTTTACCAATGTCCATGTACCATTTCTTCTATGGGCTTCGAGTTCCTCTTCGATAGACTCTTTCCATTTTTCAGCATTTTCACCAGAAATAGCTTCTCTGTATGTTTCAGGGACTTGTTCAAGTGCTAAGCATTCATCATAGCAAAGGTAAGTTTGTTCTTTATTTTTATTCCTAGGTCTCAATGTTATGGTGCTTCGGAACGGAATATCAACCTCACCATCGGGTAAGTATTCATCTGAATCTGAGTTATTTTTAACAGTATTGTATGAGCTATCTGAGCTATATGATTCTTTTCTGCTTTCTTCATTAGACTCATTTGAAATTAAACTTTCTTCATTTTTTTTGGAATGCATATCAAGTGTTTTATTTTCTGTTTCAGACAATTCCAAAGATGCATAGTTTCTCTTCACAGTGGATTCTAGAAATACAGCATCCCTGCTCTTAATAACATTTTTAGTATTTGGTATTATGAACCTGTATCCTTTTGTGTTTTCGCAATAACCAATAAAAATCATCTTTTGTGCTTTTGGATCCCACTTTTTGCGTTTTACTTTTGGCAGGTGGACCATAGCTTCACACCCAAACACTTTCATATGACTTAAATTTGGTTTATGACCAGACCAAACCTCTTCTGGGGTTTTAAATGACAAGGTTCTAGTTGGAGATCTGTTAATGATATATGCAGCAGTTTTTATAGCCTCAGCCCAGAAAAACTTTGCCAAGCCAGCATTCAGTATCATACACCTTGCTTTCTCAACTAGTGTTCTATTAAGCCTCTCTGCAGCTCCATTTTGTTCTGGAGTATTAGGTGTTGATGTTTTATGTCTTATTCCAGCACTTAATAGGAAGTCAGTGAATGGTTTGTTGACATATTCTAGGCCATTGTCAGTCCGAATACATTTGAGTTTACAATCAGTTTGATTTTCAGCCTCTGTTTTGAACTCTTTGAATTTTGACAATACCTCTGTTTTATTATTCAAAATGTACACATACACTTTTTTGGAATAATCATCCAAAAATGTTAAGAAGTATTTAGCCCCTCCTAATGACTGTGTTTCCATGGGGCCACACAAGTCAGAATGCATCAGTTCCAATAGCTTTGAAGAATGTGATCCTTGACTCTTGAAAGGCAATCTTGTTTGTTTGCCCTCTTTACATGTAATACAAGTTACATTCACTTCTTTATCAGATAATGTTATTCCTTCTGAACATTCTTTTAATTTCTTTAAAGTGTCAAAGTGCAAATGACCCATTCTTTGATGCCATAAATATACATCATCTTGTTTAACATCAGACATGCATGCATAATCAGTATTAATATTAAGCCGGTACATGTTGTTAATTTTTGTTGCTGTTGCTACAATAACATTTAGTTGATTCAGTATAACACACCCTTTAGAATCAAATTTAACTTGACCACCATTTTCTGTAATTTGATGTACAGATATTAAATTCACTGCAAGTTCTGGTACATACAAGACATTTTTAAATAGAATTGTATTTGTATGATTTTCTCGATTCAATGTATTCAAGGTTACATCACCAGAGCAACTTACTGAGAGTGTTTTGTTATTAGCAACTTTTATTTGCTCAATAGGTGGTGACTGTTGATTTTGGAGAAGGTTTCGGTGTCTCGTCATGTGCATGGTTGCGCCAGAATCAATGAACCATGCAGAGCTGTTGTCAAATGGAGTGACAAACGCGGCAGCATATGAGCTATTTGATTTAGCAACCTTTTCTTTCGGTTTAGACCTGCATTCTGGACTTTTATGTCCATATTTATTACACTGAAAACATCTAGGACCTTTGTTTAACTTCTTTTTCACATTCTTAGTTTGATAACCATGAGCAGATGTAAAAGCAGAGTTACTGTTTTCAGATTTAACTTCTTGGAGCAATTTAGTTTTAACTGAGTCTGCACTTATTTTCATCCCTGAGCTTTCTATAGCAAGGATCATTGGTTTATAATGTTCAGGTAACCCGGAGAGTAAAAGTGTTCCAAGCCACTCATCATCAACTTTGAATCCTATATTTCGGAGTTTGTGCGCTGTAGACATTATTTTGCTCACGTATTCATCTATATTTTGGCAACTAGAGAGTGTAGTTGTACAGAGATCACGTAGTAGTCCAACTCTGCGTGTAAGCCCCGAGTCGTCGAAAGCGCGGGACAGGTTCTCCCACACTTCTTTGGCTGTTTCTGCCTCTTGGATATGTACGAAGTTGGTACTATCGACAAGTAAAATGATTTTCGATTTTGCTTTTGTGTCTTTTTTCTTGTCAATTGGTTCGTCGTTGGGATTTTCAATACATTCCCAAAGCTCTTCATGTTGAAGGTATGTTTTAACAGCAAACAGCCAGGTACTGTAATTTTCTCGGCCTGTTAATTTTTCTATAAATGCCAGAGGATTGCTACTCGCCATGATGATTTGATAAAACTGTGAGACACGCGGTTTTTAGGTTATACCGGTACACTACCAATTCGCTCGAAACTGTTTGTAATCCCGTTTTATGCGTATAATTAACTCTGCTGACACTTTCTTTACAACTTGGGCTTAACTGGGCCTCATAACCTGATGACTTAATCAATAAATCAGGGATTAGAAATGAGAACACTCGTTGTACCACGGAATGATAGAGAATATATATTTTAATAAAAAAGAAGAACACCACAGAGTACATTAGCATAGAATACGTATGGAAGGCAGACTATTTAAATATAAGTTCAACAGAAGGATACGTAAAGCCGTCGGTCCCGGCTACTATTACTGTAGTAGATGTTAAAACCGGCTTATTCCGTTTATCCACCCTAAAAAATCCTCCCTAAGGCGGATATTCGGAAACGCGTGTCCGTCTATCCACCCTGAACGGGGTGGATATCCGGAATGCATATAATATGGTTCTTTCCGATTTTCTACCCTGCCTACGTACAGTCATTTACAGAAAAAAGACCCTAAGTTTGTAAGATATTTTTATTCAAACTGCAAGTAAGAAAGTAGGTATGTTTATCTTAAGTATTTTAATGTTCACGATGTTCCTTGGACCCATTTTGTGTTGTGTATGTTTCTGTAAATTACTGTACTTGGGGTAAAAAATCGGAAGAACCATATTATATGCATTCCGAATATCCACCCCGTTCAGGGTGGATAGACGGACACGCGTTTCCGAATATCCGCCTTAGGGAGGATTTTTTAGGGTGGATAAACGGAATAAGCCTTAAAACCTGTAAACCAAAACAAACAAGGCCAGAATTGTGGTCTATGGTCCAATTCGCCTATCCACTCTTCACTGATTCAATGATTCTTAAAATCGATGAAAAGAGCGCAGGATCGGTCGGTATAAACGTAAATTTTTGAGGAGCCTTAATACAACAACGGACATATAGAAAGTGATGATAATGATGATAAAAAATATCATTTTACATTTCAGTCCATAAACATTATTTAATTATGCCTTCAGTAACCTACTTATTAACTATCTTCAATTTATTAACTAAATATTTTCCATAATTGTGACTCCGTAGAAGTTCAATCTTTTACATAAAATAATTATTCTGAAGGAACACACCTACCTCATCAATTAACTTTTTCCTAGTAACTTCTTTATGACATCTTTATTAATGATATTATAAAGGTATTAGTTGAATTGAAATTATATTGGTATTAGTAAGATAATTCATAAGATCCACAATTCTGTAGCAAAAACCTGTCAGGTTGTTGAGCTCATGAAAATGTTTTTGAGCCGCTCATCTCTCAAGGCAATACGCTGGGGTTGATAACTGAAATAAATGACAGTAATTTGGACCTTTATTGCCTATCCTAGCCTCTTTTCTCAGTAAATGTCGCCTGTCGTACGCTATTTACAATGATGGACCAAATCTTACTACATTTTATGTCTGTATTTTCGTAGAATATAATTATAGTTGTTAAGACAAGACTTATTGTTTTGACTCTAGTTAAAATATCAAATAAGTCTGGCTCAGAAAAGTTCTAGAGACGCAAAACTCCCTTTGGGTGTCGTAAAAGGTGACTAAGCGTACCATGGTGTTCATAGCAACCAGTGTTTTGCTAGTAAAAATTATGTGTTGCATAATCGGCTATTTAAATATTTATTTTAAAAAAGCTCTATCTTTAACGATGGTATAGTACTAAATTTTATTGAAAGAAATATAGGAAAGTAAGCTGTGTAGTTTCGGCTTAGAATAGCACTATCCCATTTCTACTCGTGGGTGTTCGTAAGAGGAAACACTCCCAATAAAGTACATTGGGATTTTTGAGTAATTAACGGGCGGTGCGGTTGGAGACCCATTACCAACAATCTTTATTTTACCATCTTTTCAAACTCAAGTGTCCGAGGAATTTCTTAATCTAAAGCTCTAGCTATTCCTTTTATGCATTTATAACCGTGAGTTTATGGATGTACATAAATATAGGTAGAAATAAAAAAAACATTTATTTAAAATCAAAAAGATCTTCCATTGTTTTTTGAATAACATAACATAAACGTTCACGCCGAATATCCCCGAAGGGCTTGGCAGAGGTACTAATACTTCTGAACATCATGTGACTTTGTCACCTGGTGTTTAGAGTACCCACGTTTTGCTTGGACAGTGTACCCACGTGATAGGGGGCAGGCCTATCGCCATTATCGTGTGTATTCGTGTGTGTGTTTTTTGAATGTCGGATGGAAACTTAATATTATCTTTATATCTACTCGTATGTACTTCAAACCCAATATACATTATAAGCTTACGCCATTAGTTCTGATTACTTATAGACTTACTATTGCTATATTACTATAATTCTGGTATACTATTAGCTTCGATTACTTTCATAATTTATTTTAAAACCCAAATATACTGGTTATTGACCTTTTCAATTAGTTTATTAATAACATTTACCAAGTAATAACTATATCTGTACCGTTAAAATGAATTGGCATTCACATGAAGGATTCCTATGGCATTTAATACTCAGTAATGCTCATATTCAACCCACTTGTGAAGGTTGTAACTATTTTAGATACCAGTGGGAGTTCCGTGATTATTTAGAACTGAAATCATTACCTTCGGTATTTTATGCTACAATGAACGGAACGAAACAGCTTTTTAATAAACATGAACTTAATGAACGACCAAATTTCGGTGTTTTAAATACCAGCAATATTGTTACGACATCTGTTCGCAAGTAGGAGATAGGATTTGCCACTACTAGATAACAGATGGCGTTACTAGTATTTTAATAAGTAAAAAAAGGAATTACTAGATGTTTCTCGAATATCGACTTTTCGAGAATGTGGTACTAGAACTTTCTGTAATATTCGCGTATTTGAGATTTGGCATATATAAAGAGCGACGCGTGCTACGGAGTTATTCGAGTGCGAAGAACTAAAGCGAGAACAAGCGAAATACTAGAGCGAAGAAATTAAATACGACAGTGCAGTGATATACGGATTACGGAAATAAGCTTAACGGTGTGGACAGTGTTACTATAACGGAGTAAATTAGTGTTGTTAATTAGTGCGAGTATCGATAGTTAATTATCGATAGTGTTTGTTGTGTTGTGTAAAGTGCGTTATTGGTCAATAAATATAATTACACCTTATTGCACGAAAGTGTGACTGGTATTTATCAAATTAAGAACCCGGTACGTAACAATTGGTGACAGAAGTGGGATTTGAAGATGCCAGTTATGCCGAAGGAAGACGGAAGAGAGGGTGTGAAGACACGCGCTCAGAAAGCCGCAGAGGGTGAACAGCTGTCGGAAATGAGTTCATCGGTCACGAACCCTCGGAGTGACATTCCAGAGGAGACGTCCGCGGTGACTAACGCGCCGTCTACATCAACGGCGCCGGCGGCCGCAACTAATACTGACTTGACGATGATAGTTGAAATGTTTCAAAGCATGCGTGAAGCACAACAAAGCATACAGGATGTTGTGAAAAACATACATTCGGAGGTACAGGATGTTAAAAAAAACATACATTCGGAGGTACAGGGTGTTGTGAAACAAGAAGTTCGTGAGTTGCGCGAGGAACAGCAAACTAAGTTCTCACAAGTTCTCACTGCGGTCAATGAAGTCAGTGGTCGGGTGGTTACTGTGGAAAAAGACGTAGAGCAGATGAAGGAGCAGGTAACCACTATTGAGAAAGATATCGATGACATGAAGACCGACTTCCGCGGAATGGAGAAAAGGGTTCTGCAGCTTGAATCACGACCGGTCAAGGTTGTCTCCGGTGAGAATGTAGTAGCTGTCCATGGTCCTCGTGTGAAGGTTCCTCCCTACGACGGAACAACATCCTGGTCGGCGTATAGACATCAGTTCCAGACTGTTGCGGCTGCCAATGGTTGGACTGATGAACAGTGTTTGACTGCACTGACGGTGGCGCTCCGAGGTCAAGCACTGTCAGTAATAGAGGCGCTGCCGACTCCGAGTGGTGGTTTCAAGGACCTGCTGGATGCGTTGGAGTCTCGCTATGGAGAGCGACACCTGGAGCACGTGTTCCGCGCTCAGCTGCGTGATAGGGTCCAGCGTTCTGGAGAGGGACTTCAGCAGTGGGCCCTTGAAATCGAGAAGCTCGTCCGCAAGGCCTATCCCAGTGTAGATCCGAAGACGGTGGAAATGAACCTGGTGCAAGCATTCGTCGACGGCATCAGAGATATCGAAGTGAGAACAGCGGTGAGACTTCAACACCACACGTCTCTCAAGGATGCCTTGGCGAACGCTCTAGAAGTTGAAGCTTGCCGCCAGGATACGCGCCAAACTCATCGACTTCGTGAGATTGCGGAAGCAAATGAGGACGTCAAGGTCATTAAAGCACCCGTCGGAAGGAGTACTGGACCGATTTGTTATGGCTGCGGGAAAAGGGGCCATTTGAGATTAAGTTGCCCGCTGAGGAAGGAAGAAAAGAGGCAGGCAGAGGCTTCTGCCGCAAACGTCCAGGGAAACGAGCATTAGCCAGGACCGGGGGGCAGGTGCTGGCTAGAGAGGAGAAAGCCCCGACAATGACCATCTCACAAGCCTGTAACGGGAACAGTTTGGTGATATTGGGCTGTGTCAATGATCAAGACTGTAAGATGACCCTTGATACTGGAGCGTCTAGAACGGTGATCAATCCGGCACTGGTGAAAGCAGCGAATATCAAGTATAGCAGAGATACTAAGTGTCGGCTACTCTCCGCCTCTGGCCAGCGAATACCTGTCCTTGGTGAACTCTCAGTCAGGATGATGGTTGGCGAGACGTCGTATACTCATCAAGTCATTGTGGCTGAGATAATGGATGAATGCATACTAGGACTGGACTTTATGAAGAAATATAACTGCCGGATAAACATAACGAGAGGAATTTTCAAGTGTGGCCAGGAAGAAATCTTTATACTGGGTGGTCCCGTCGGGGAAGTGACATGCTTGAAAACCATCAATATTCCTGCGCGTTACCTGTAGACAGCGAGAAGAAGAGGCATCGTTGTGTGTTGATTGAAGAGACAGGGAAGAACGGGCCAAGGAAATTTCTGACAGCAAGAACTTTGGTTACAAGCAACAAGACGGCAATAGTGAAGGTAGTCAACCTTGACCAAGAAGATGTACAGCTTAAGCGGGGTGAAGTAGTTGGTCAGTGTGAAGAAGTAGTCTGGATGAGGAGCTGTCATTCTCCAAATGGGAAAGTCAAAATGAAAAGTCGATATTCGAGAAACATCTAGTAATTCCTTTTTTTACTTATTAAAATACTAGTAACGCCATCTGTTATCTAGTAGTGGCAAATCCTATCTCCTACTTGCGAACAGATGTCGTAACATTACCCCCTCCTTACATTAATACTCGTCCCGAGTATTATTGCTTCCATGGTACTTCGCAAGTCGATCGATGTGAACTATTTTCGAAGCCCCTCTAGGTTGGCGTTGAATTCTGTACGTTACATCGTTTATTCTAGTGACCACCTTGTACGGTCCTTCCCACCTATTTTGTAACTTAGGGGACTTCCCTTTCTGGCGAGTTGGATTGTGTAACCAGACGAGCATACCCTCTTCGAAACGCGGCGTGTTAGCTTTACGGTCATATCTGGTTTTCATCTTTTCACTAGCATGTAAACCATTTTCACGCACTAGGGAATGTACATCTTGCATTCTTTCCCTCAAATCGCTTACATATTCAGTTACACTCTGCGGCTCATCTGGTGACCCTCCTGTCAACAAATCTACAGGCAATCGTAGCTCTCTTCCGAAATTGACGAAAGCAGGTGTTTCCTTCGTGCTTTCGTGAACAGCTGACCGGTAAGACAGTAAAAATAATGGAATGTGTTTGTCCCAGTCCTTCTGATGTTTTTCAACCATCTTCGCCAACTGTCTCTCCAGTGTTTGGTTGAACCTCTCCACCATTCCATCTGACTGAGGATGATATGGCGTCGTCCTGGTTTTATGCATTCCAAGTAGTTTGCACACCTCTTGAAATACTTGTGACTCAAAATTTCTTCCCTGGTCAGAGTGTATCTCCAGGGGCACGCCAAATCGACAGATCACTTCCTCAACCAGTTTTGTAGCCACAGTTATTGCTTCTTGATTGGGTATGGCAAACACTTCAGGCCACTTAGTGAAGTAATCCATCACCACCATGAAATATTTATTTCCGGACTCTGATTGTGGAAACGGTCCAGCCACATCAACGGCAATCCTCTCCCAGGGAGCTCCCACATTGTACAACCGTAATCCCCCTCTACTCCGGGTCTGCGGACCTTTCACCGCGGCACACGTTGTACATTTCCGGCACCAGTCCTGTACGTCGTCCCTACAATGAAGCCAGTAAAACTTCGCACGAACCTTCTGCAACGTACGATTTACCCCAAGATGCCCGCCCGAAACACCGTCATGTGTTTCCCGCAGTACATCTTTAACCTTGGCTCTGGGCACGACCAATTGTAGGTGCTCTTCCTTACCGTTGGGTTTCTCCCACCTCCGGTACAGTAGACCATTGATCAGAACCAGGCTGTTCCATTGCGCCCAGTAAGCTTTCGTACTCACTCCTGTGGACGCTACTTCACTCCAAGCCGGTTGATCGTGTTTTTCCTTCTTCCATTTCATGATGGGTCTGAGGTTCTCATCTTCTTCTTGGGCCTTCTGCATAGCTTCTGTTTCCCATCCATCCAATGGACAAATTCGAGTCACTTTCACGACCTCCTCCTTCGACTCTTGCTTCCTGCAATGTTTACAGTCTTCCGGACACGGTCTACGTGAAAGCGCGTCTGCATTGCCATGAGATTTACCACTACGGTGCTCGATAGAAAAGTCATACTCTTGTAGCTGTTCGATCCATCGAGCTACCTGTCCTTCCGGGTTTTTGAACTGGAGAAGCCATTTCAGTGCAGCATGATCAGTTCGAAGCTTGAACGGTCTCCCAATCAAATACTTGTAAAAATGCTGTAAGGTCTTTACTACAGCTAGAAGTTCCTTTCTCGTGACGCAGTAGTTTCTTTCCGCTTTAGATAGAGACTTGCTGAAATATCCGATCACAACTTCCTTGTCACCTTGGATCTGTGATAACACTCCACCAATAGCCATATTACTAGCATCGCTGTCAACGATGTACTGTCCCTCTGGCTGTGGATATCCAAGGATAGGTGTCTCGCAAAGCCTCTTCTTCAGCTCATTGAAAGATAACTCGCATTCATCATCCCAAGAGAAGGTTTTCTTATCTTCAGTCAACCGATGCAATGGTTTGGCGATCTCAGAAAACCCTTTTACAAAACGTCGATAGTACGAGCAAAGGCC
>CAUYWD010000251.1:0-18840 GCA_963576735.1 Bedellia somnulentella | reverse complement strand
GGAGGGATTAATTTAATCGCAAAAAAACTTAATTTTTAAAATATTTTTTTCATAAACAATATTATTCATAAATATTGCTTTTTAAATACATAACATAACACAAACGTTCACGCCGAATATCCCCGAAGGGGTTGGCAGAGGTACTAATACTTCTGAACATCACGTGACTTTGTCACCTGGTGTTCAGAGTACCCACGTTTTGCATGGACAGTGCACTCACGTGATAGGGGGCAGGCCTATCGCCGTTTTGTACGAATACACTGTCACATGACTAAGTACAACTCAGCCATGTGGGTTTCCTCACGATGTTTTCCCTCACCGTTAACAACCATGATAAATTAACCACACATATGTGTTTAGAAAAGACAAATTGGTGTAGGCCCGACCCAGGATTTGAACACTAGTCGTTTGCACGATAACCGAGTGTTCTACCCACTGGGCTATCACGGTTTTAAATACATTGATTCCAATACAATATTCATCACGGGCTTTCATTTAAAGTAATGAAATTTCAAATTACAGCTATAAGAATTGGTTTAAAAACATAAACATTACGCGGCCAAACAATAAACAAATTTAAAACTTAATAAATGACATGATAAAAAACAGGCCAAGTGTGGCTTCCAGTTTGGGCTACGCTGCGTTTTCCGCTGGGGGTGACGTTTGATTAGTAGAGGGAGACGTTTTTTGGATTGGGAGTTTTTTTTTTGATGGGATAAAGACCTCTTTACCAACGGACTAATCCACCTGGATTAGAGACCGTTTTAGTTACAAAAAAATATTTTTAATCAATTAAGCAAAAAAAAACCTCGACACCAACAGGACTCGAAGCCACGACATCCGGGTATACGCCCCCGTCTTGGGTTTGAGTCCCGCTGGTCAAAGATTTTTATTTGCTTAATTGATTAGTAATCAATAGCCGCACAAAGCCTATTTATGAAAATATATGTTTAATTTTATTTTTTTGAAAATATAAGATTCATAATTATTACTTTTGGGATACATTAATACCAATACAATATTCATCAATAGCTTTCATTTAAAGTAATGATGACGAAATATAATTTAAGTTTCAATAATGAAGTCATGCAAATTACAGCTATAGGAATTGGTTTAAAAACATAAACATTACACGGCCCAACATAAATTAATTATATAAACATAAGAAATGACATGTTAAAAAATTACCACCATTCTAGATAAAACCAATGGCAAAAAAATATACGACAACAAAAAAAAAAAAACGTTTATTGTGACACAAAGAAATAATAATTTTACAATAAAACTACACAGACTATTATTTTGTATTACATAAACATAAACATAAACGTTCACGCCGAATATCCCCGAAGGGGTTGGCAGAGGTACTAATACTTCTGAACATCACGTGACTTTGTTACCTGGTGTTCAGAGTACCCACGTTTTGCATGGACAGTGTACTCACGTGATAGGGGGCAGGCCTATCGCCGTTTTGTACGAATACACTGTCACATGACTAAGTACAACTCAGCCATGTGGGTTTCCTCACGATGTTTTCCCTCACCGTTAACAACCATGATAAATTAACCACACATATGTCTTTAGAAAAGACAAATTGGTGTAGGCCCGACCCAGGATTTGAACACTAGTCGTTTGCACGATAACCGAGTGTTCTACCCACTGGGCTATCACGGTTTTTTGTATTATTTTGTATTAAATACCATATTCCTTCATACTTACCAGGTCTAGGCTGTGTAGGTCTGGTGATAAGAGGCTGCAATCCGGACGGGGTGTCGCATAAAACGTGGAAGTGAGATGTGGGCGGGGGACCCATGGCCGTGGGACGGAGGTCGGCTTCCAACTGGAAATATATGGTTAATTAAGGCGTGTGGATTGGTAGAATTAAGTTCTATATAAGTGATTAAATAAGGATGGATTGGAAGATGGAGTGATAGTAAGTTTTTAGGTAGCTGAAATGTAGATTGATTTGTAAAAATAATTAACAATACAAGTGGTGTTAGTTGTTTTTGTAAAAATAAATAATCCCAGAATGTAAAAGTAGAAAAGTATATGGATAAATCTTTGTAAATTATCGTAATAATTTTATATTCTGGAAACTATCAGCGAAATGAAACTTAAGTAATGGTTAAAACCGAAAAGAAAAATTATGTATCAAGTGTAACATAAGGGAGACATTTCAATAATTTTACTATCTTTTCCCCACTTAACTTTCCAAAAGTGGCTGAGGAATATCTAATTCCTTAGCTCTGGCTACCCCATCAATCCAGAGCTTAGGTAAAAGGAATTCCTCAGCTACTTTTGGAAGTTGAGTGGGGAAAAGATGGTAAAATAAAGGTTGTTGGTGATGGGTTTCCAACCGCATCGCCCAAAATTCCCTTAAAAGCCCCAATACCGTTAGTCGCCTCTTACGTACACGTACTCGTAGTTACGTAACCTAACGTACACCCACCGGAAGAAATGGGGTAGTGCTATTCTAAGCCGACACTACATAGCAGCAGCATGTGAATGATCAATACAAATATATATGATAATAATACAAAACCTATCTACAAAATATATATGACCTACTCCTGAAAGTAATTGTTCCCTATAAAATAAAATGTAAATTTAAAAACAATTATAACGATTTATTCCAATATTGTAAAATTATTAATGTTTACGATAAAGTTAAGATTGCAATTGTATCGGAGTATCATAGTAAAATCCAATCGCTCACTAAAGTAACAAGAACTAATAACCTTAGACCACTGAATTATCTGCCACTGTATGTATGTCCGACTAGTAGTAATGAATTCGGGGGAGGGTGTGGACTCACATATTGCCTCATATACTTAACCAATTGCCTAAGCAACTAAGTCTTGACCTTATTAATTTGAAAAAAAAACAAAATGAAAAGTGTATTAAAAAAATACTTTATTGATGGTAAATGTGTGAACCCATCGCCCTCCACCTCTAAATAAATAAGATATTTTTAATTATTAATTTATTACATTTTAAATCCAGTCCAGTCCACTAAACATTGTAAAATCTTATATTAGACTCCCTAGGGGCCACAATCTAGTTTATAAGTATAGATTAATACCCCTTTGTATTATAATCATAAATGTTAAAAACCTCTAAAATAAATAGTTTCAATTTTTTTTTTAATTTTTTTAATAATTTTTAAATTATACAACAATTAGTAAAACCTGCTGCACTGTGTGTAGCTCTGTGTCGTAAGAGGCGTTTGTGTGATTGAACCTTCTACCTCTTTTTGGGGTTGGTAGCCAATTTTACCACCTTTTTAACAGACTTCAAAAAACGAGGTTTTTAGTTCGATTGTTTGTATGTATGTATGTTTTTCCGCGATTGTCTCGGGTTTGGCTAAAGCTATTTGGATACGTAATTTGAATGTTTTTGTTCTTGAAAACCTCATGTGGGGATTATTACTAATAAATAAAGGAAAGAAAAATTTCGACACAAGCGGGAATCGAACCCGCGAACTCGGGTATACGCCCCCGTCGCTCTGCCAATTGAGCTACCTTGTCAATGGCTGCCAGCGCGAAATTCTTCTATCCTTTATTTCCTTTACGCGTTTAAGTAGTGTTTGCGTTCCCTACCTGCGATTTTTTAACAAATTCGGAAGGCCCCTTGTCTACCTTTTCAGATAGAATGCAAATGTTGAGAACGCCTAACTATCACATAATTTGAATGTTTTTGTTCATGAAAACCTTATGTGGGGATTATTACTGATAAATAAAGCATAAATAAAGTGTGTGTGTGTGTGTCGAAATTTTTCTTCCCTTTATTTATTCTTTATTTATTACTATTTGGATACGGTTTTCAGGAAAGTATTTATCAGTCACCTGATAGTTGACGAGCCCCCACTGCTCGAGGAAGCCGTGCACGCGCATGACGGCGCACACGTCGCCGGCCAGGTTGCGCCGGCACGCCGTGCTCGTCAGGTACTCCGTCGGGTTCAGCCGGTACGTATCAATCATGAAGTTCCTGGGAACGGGTAGCGGTTATGTTACTACGGTGTCAGTGTCATACATGTAAGAGAAGTTTGTCTGCGAACGTGTCAGCGTGGTGGACTATGGCCAAATCACCCTATATAGGGTAGGTGCGAGCCCCTTGATGGGGACATATATAGGCTGTGAGGAAGAGAAGTTAGGACAACTCAGGGTGGGTTTTAAATTGGTTTGAGGTGTTTAAGCAAGCGAACTCTGTATGACTAAATTGTTTGTTTGAACGATTTTTAATAGATTTTTTAAGAAAAAACTTCTTATAATTATAATAAACTAACTTTTCGTCCAAGAAAATTTGCTGCCGAAAAGAAAATATATGAACATCAATCTTCTTTCTGATATTTTAGAATTGCCTTTGGTTTTTATTGTCTTTTCTTTACGAACACCATCCTTAGCTACGGAAAGATCATTTGAGTTCTCTTTTTTTTAATATTGTAGGATTTTATTTACAAATGATATGTTTCAGTACCTATAAGCCAAATAAATCTCGGGCGTCTTAGACTTGTTCTTGCCATTGAAGAACTCGGGCAAAGCTCTCTTCTCGATGGTATAAACACTAAGCCCTATCCATAGACTATAAGTGTTCCCTCGTTATTCCCAGGAATAATTATCTGGCAGTATGACAGCCAAATAATAACAATTTATCTTTCCAATGCAAATTGATGGAACTCTTATTTTATATACATTACCTATAAGCCAAATAAATCTCAGGCGTCTTAGACTTGTTCTTGCCATTGAAGAACTCAGGCAAAGCTCTCTTCTCGATGGTATGTATGGAGTTGTAGTCAAACCAAGCTGAGTACGACGGGATCACGATGTGGTGCGTTTGATCGGTCACGTTGTCTTCTAGCTCTTCTTTTGATAGCATCTCCTGTGAAAATGAAGGGACGTCAATGATTAGATGATATATAAGCGGAACTATGACGGTATGCATTGGTTGTATGTTATTGTATATTAGATGTTATTGTTGATGGATATTTATTTTCTTAATGGCAATAATCATCAAATGAATTGTTTTTGGGAATAGTCATTATGAATGTTGTGAATTGTGAATGTCATGCTGTGTAGTGTCGGCATAGAATATCACTACCCAATCTCGTCCCGTGGGTGTTTCGTAGGAGTCGACTAAGGGAACAGGGCTTTTCCATCTTCGCCCTTACACCAATCCAAGGTCTGCCGTGCCGAGGGATGCGTGGCCAGGGGTGAGCCTGGTCTCTAGCGTGCCGCCGTCCCGGAGCTTGGTGCACTCCGGGTACTAAATAACCTTACCTAGTCAAGCGGGGCTCTGGCTAGGCGGACAGTTCATTTCCCTTGCTTTTCGTGGGGTCCAAATGTGTTTCCAATCAAAAATAAAACACGATGGCGGCGATATGGCTCGCCACCTATCACGCCGTGGTTCCTCGCGGGGCGAAAAGTGGGCTGAAGAGACCCGCTTTGGTACGATGAATGTGTGTGGAGGGATGCATGAAAAATTAGATGAAGTATGTTTGGTTATGGAAGAAAGAAACCTAGATTTTCTGTGTGTAAATGAAACGAAGCGCAAGGTAAAAGAAGTTTCACAACTTGGCCCATTTACAGCTATCTGGTCGGGAGTTGCCGAGAGTGACAGAGCTTGCCAAGGCGTGGGACTTTTAATATCTGAAAGGATGGCTAAGTGCATGAAAGATTATGCATGTGTGAGTCCAAGGCTCCTATGGATAAAGGTGAAAGTGGGGCTGGTCCGGATGCGCATAATTTGTGTGTATGCTCCGGACATGTCCAAATCACTATCCGAGAGGGAGGAGTTTTGGAATTTGTTAGACGATGTTGCGAATGGGTGTGATCAGAATGAGAGAATTGTTATGTTAGGAGATTTTAATGGTTGGGTTGGGGTGTCACGCAACGGTTGTGAAAGAGTTTTAGGAAAGTTTGGTGATAAAAGAGTGAACGAGAATGGGGAGAAAGTGATTGATGTATGTTTGGGGAGGAATCTTTGTGTTACGAACACGTTGTTTGAACACAAAGATATCCATATGTATACTAGACAGAGGGGAAGCGAGAGAAGTATGATAGATTTTGTGATAGTGGATGAAAGGCTAAGAGCAAAGGTTGTTGACACCAGAGTCTACAGGGGCATTAACGTTGGCACAGATCACTTCCTCGTGATATCACGATTGAGGGGACTGTGCAAGCGTTGGCGTCACAGGGCCAAAGTGTTAACAACTGAATTTGCGAGAATAAAAGTGGAGAAATTGGAAGAGGATGAAAATATTAGAGATGAATATATGAAGAAATTGGACGACAGGCTAAGTTGCGTGGAGATGAAGGATGAATTGGAAATAGAAGAAGTATGGGATGTGCTCAAATCGTCAATGGTTGAATGTGCGACGGAAGTATGTGGATTGAGTAAAAGAACAAATAGACCACCAACAAGTTGGTGGGATAAAGATGTGAAAGAGGCAGTTGGAGATAAGAAGAAAGCTTGGTTAGATTTACTAGCGATTAAAGCTAGTAAACGAATGGATGCGAGAGTAACCGATGATGTAGTGAAGAATAGTGAAGATGAATATAAGAGAGTTAAGAATGAGGTTAAGAAGAAAATAGAAAAGAAAAAGCGTGATTTGATAGAATGGTGTGAGAGGAAACTCTCTGATAATTTCCGGAATAACCAAAAGTTGTTCTGGAAATATATCCGGAAAGAAAAGGGAGTTTCCCAAAACACGAGAGTGAATGTAGTGAGAGATGAACAGGGTGAATTGGCGACGGATGAAAGTAGCATAAGACGAGTATGGAAGAACTATTTTGAGGGACTCTTTGAAAAAGAGGATTCACCTATTTCTTCGCCAATTGGCAGCAATGTTGACTGGAATGAGGCATTGGGTGACAGTAGTGACAGTGAGATTAGTATGGAAGAAGTAATGAAAGCATTGAAAAGTATGAAAGTAGGGAAAGCGGCAGGGTATGATAGGATAAGTATCGAAATGCTGAGGGCTGGTAAAAGGTTGGTGGCTTCCTGGCTGTACTTCCTTTTTCAAAAGTGTTGGTCGAGTGGTAAAGTACCACGAGATTGGTGCAGGGCAGTAATTGTGCCCTTATATAAAGGAAAAGGGTCACACCAGGAAGCTAAAAACTACCGCGGAATCAGCCTACTCAGTGTTGTCGGTAAATTGTATGCAAAGGTATTGATTGAAAGAGTGATGAATGAAACAGATGACAAAATTTGGGATGTGCAAGCAGGATTTAGAAAGGGAATGGGATATATGGATCAAATCTTCTCTTTAAGGAGCATCACTGAAAAGTTCTTAGCCAAGAATCGAAAGGTGTATTGCTCCTTCATAGATTTAGAGAAGGCGTATGATAGGGTGGTAAGGAAGTATTTGTGGGAGGTGTTATCCAAGTTCGGCTTGGGGAGCCAACTTATACGTGCACTGGTATCACTCTATGAGGATTCTAGTGCATGTGTAAGAATAAACGGGGAAAACACAGACTGGTTCGGTATCTCTAGGGGTGTCCGACAGGGATGTGTAGCTTCTCCGTGGCTCTTCAACTTGTTCATGGATGACTGTCTGATAGAGTTGCGTGAAAGTGATTATGGACTGAGAATGGGTGGATTCGTCATCAAATGCCTCTTATGTGCTGATGATCAAGTGATACTTGCATCGTCGGTTGAGGAGTTGCAAGAGATGATGAATATTGCATGTGCGTTGAATATTTCTCATTCGTTTGAAAGAAAAGGAATGAGAGTAAATGTGGATAAAACCAAAACCATGGTTTTCGAGAGAGAGGAGAATATGACTGAACGCGTAAGAAAGTGGAACAAGTGAAAGAGTTCGTATATCTGGGAAGTTTGTTTACTAGGGATGGAAAGTGTGATGAAGACATTGAAAGAAGAGTAAAAAAGGGTAATGCGGTAAATGGAGCACTGGATAGTCTCATGTCTAGTCAATCGGTGTCCGAAAAGGCCCGAATGGCTGTGCATGATGCTGTCCTCGTTCCTACGCTTATGTATGGCAGTGAATGTTGGGTGTGGCAGAAGAAGCATGAAAGCAGAGTAAATGCAGTAGAAATGAGATCCCTCAGAAAAGTCTGTAATGTAAGGTTATGTGATCGTGTGAGGAATGATGTGATTCGTGAAAGGTGTGGTGTAAAAGATGATATTGTAAGAAAGATAGAAAAAGGAATGTTGAGATGGTTTGGGCACATAGAGAGGATGGATGACAGTAAAGTGGTGAAAGAGATATATAGAGCCAATGTGGAAGGTAATGTTAGTAGAGGACGACCTCGGAGGACACATTTAGATCAAATAGAAAATGTGCTCAAAAAGGCAGGTGTCCGAAGTACGAAGAATAAAAGAACATGTATGAAAAGATTGATGGATGTGAATGAAGCTAGAGAGGTTTGCCAGGATCGTACAAAGTTGTGGCGATCGATAGTCTCTGCCTACCCCAATGGGAACTAACGGCGTGAGAATATGTATGTATGTTTGTCATTATGAATGGCAGACCTTATCGTTGCAAAATAAATACTATGGAGTGAATTAACATACAGCAAAAGTATCAGCGTAATAGTTTTCAGCATAGAAGTTAAACACTTACAAAGATACAGCCAAGAAAAATAAACAATGAAGATAACAAGTGGGATAATAAGAAGAATTATGAACGTGAGTGAAGCAAGAGATATTTCTCGGCGAAAGTGGTGATCGATAATCTCTGCCCTTCCCAATGGGATTTATAGGCGTGCGTGAGTATAAGTATGTAGTATACTACCTGCGTGTTAGAGTCGTCGTGCGTGTCAGTGTTGGTGGCGGGCGTGGGCGGCGCCTCGCTGACCGGCGGCGGGTTGGGCGTGGCGGCCGCCGGCTCGCTGGCCGAACTGCCGGCACCTGGGGGGGAATCAGAATTAGTATATATAGTTATTTGAAATAGTCAACCTTTGGCTGTATTTAGATGAAATACACACTATCTAAGTGAACCTTCGATTCATAGATAGATTTATCAAAGTGCTCGCAACTCTGAATAAACATATAAATGTTACGCTTTATTATTAGTGTAATGCATTCACTATTACTGGTGTAAGCTTTTAATTTAGAAGAAGATCTTCTTCTTCTTTTAATTTGTTGTGCCCGTTGTGATATAAAACAGAGGTTTAGTTAATTTTATAAATTAATTTATAAAATTTTAAGGGATATTGGTAAAATTAAACATATTTACTGGCCCAAAAATTTGTTCCACGATAAGAAAAAATAGTTTACAAAAGTAGTTTGGAACTTGGGTAGAGGCATAAGATTGTAAAATAATAAAATAATTTTTAACAAAAAGAAAACCGACTTCATAGAAAAACAACCGAAAATAAACAATCTAGTACTAAAAAGTACGAAATAAGTTTTTTAATTGAATATGAGTACTGTGATTGATACCTTAGCAATTTCTTTATTCCACACGCGTCAGTTCAACCTACCTAAATATTACAATTCTCTTAAATTAATTTGTGAGCCGGTGCCAGCCTCGATGATTATTGATAATAAGAAGTGTGTATTTCGCACTTCATATACATGTTAAATGTAGGGTACCTTGTAGTTGTAGGGTAAATTGATTTTTGTACGATATAATATTTTTTAGATTGTAATAATCAGAGATAGATAGCAGGGTGAATTTACTTTTGTTTGTCTGGCACCGACTCAAAAATTAATTTAAGAGAATTGTAATATTTAGGTAGGTTAAACTGACGCGTGTGGAATAAAGAAATTGCTAAGGTATCAATCACAGTACTCATATTCAATTAAAAAACTTATTTCGTACTTTTTAGTACTAGATTGTTTATTTTCGGTTGTTTTTCTATGAAGTCGATTTTCTTTTTGTTAAAAATTATTTTATTTTACGAGTTTTAGAGATGGGTAGACCTGGCAAAGATGCCTCTCAGATGAGGAAGCGACAATTACTGTATTATTCTTCGTATTTCCGGTATTTCTATTATAGTACGATATTAAATAGGCTCAACAATATGTAACCTTACATTGTTCTTAAAATCCTTCGAAAGACGATGGTCTTCAATTCTACATCTCAAGAAAGACTCAAACGCTCACGCCGAATATCCCTGAAGGGGTTAGCAGAGGTAGTAATACTTCTGAATATCACGTGACATTGTCACCTGTTGTTCAGAGTACCCACGATTTATTAGGCAGTGTTCTCACGTTATACAGGGCAGGCCTATCGGCGTTTTGAACAAATACACTGTCACATAATTGTGAGTTTCGACAGTCCCCTCGATTTTCTGGGATGCCATCATCAGATCCTGGTCTCATGGTACTTTCTCGGTAACAATAACATAACAAAAGAAATGTTTAGTGAACCTGTACTTCTCTTCATAAAAGCTACGAAGAGGAGTATAAATCTATATAGAATGTCGAAAGAACTGTTTCCTAATACCTAGTGATTGAGGATCCACACCTTCTATCATCAGCTCAGCAGCATAACAATATGATTTTCAGAAGCAAATGCCAATATAAGTTCAGAAAATATGTAAAACGCGGTACATTTGCCTATAAAATTTGAGGGTTCCCCTCGATTTCTCCAGGATCCCATCATCAGACCCTGATATCCTCATCATGGTACCAATCCGGGAGTATCTTCTTTCGAATACAAAAATAATAATCAAAATCGGTTCATAAATGGCGAAGTAATCGGCGAACAAACATAAAAAAAAAAAACCGGTCGAATTGAGAACACTCCTTTTTTTGAAGTCGGTTAAAAAAATATTTGGTGATAGCCCTACAGACACATTACTCAACAATCACTAAAAAAACCCAACACCCTAGGTCGGTTTTAACGACGCCCTAGGCAATAACTGTAAGTTAGTGCCAATGTAATCTGCCACTACACACCAATCTGAAAATTCAATCTTATTTAATTAACAACAATTTGAATAGCTACCTTCCTGTGGAGGCGCCTCAGGAGTAGGGGCCGTGTCGGTGTTATCGCGAGAGGCTGTATCTTCGTCCTCTTCGTCATTTTCACGACGCTTGGCCATGCGGCTGGAGAAAACATTTTGAAAATATGAGGTTAATAAGTTTTAAATAGAAAAAAATAATGTGTGGTCAAAAAATTGGTAATAAATCGGATTCTTTGAAAATGACTATAACTAAAGCGGAACCTTTATAAAACCACTTTCGACATTGTTCTTTAGCTATGCATTTACCCATTTAAAAGATAATTGAATAACACTTATTTTCTTACAACATGTTCTCCTCTAAAATGAAACTAGGGCATTGTCCATTTCAAAGTTTAAACAAAATCCGTTTAAGGATATAGGTAGATATAAATATTAGGTTTATGAAACTACAATCCGAAAAAAATGATTATTTTGTGTAAGTTCCTCTGTGATATAGTGTTAGAACTTCCGGCTCACAATCCGTAGGCCTCGGATTCAATTCGCATCGGTAAAATTACAAATTCAATATGTGAAATTTAATTAATTTTTGTATGACATTGCAGGATGAATTCACTGATTATCTAAAAATTGAAATGATTCAGTGCTTGGTTGGTAGGGCACGGCAAGTCTTAAGCCGTCGAGGCTTAAGACTTGCCTACTATCATGGTATTAGTAAATAGTCTATCATATCAATTTTCTATGGCCAAATCACCCTATCCAGTGCATTCAGGCCCAAGCCTTTTAGTGAGCTTAAGCAGCATATAATACTTACATACATATACTCACGGCTATAAATCCCTAAAAAGGGTAGCCAGAGCTGAGAAATTAGAAATTCCTCAGCCACTTTTGGAAGTTGAGTGGGGAAAAGACGGTAGAATAAAGGTTGTTGGTGATGGGTCTCCAACCGCATCGCCCAAAAATCCATTAAAAAGCCCCAAGTCCGTTAGTCGCCTCTTACGTACACCCACCGGAAGAAATGGGGTGGTGCTATTCTAAGCCGAAACTACACAGCTAATACTAATACATACAATACAATATATTAACGAATACATTACCTCTTCCTCTTATTCTTCTGCGGTGGCGGCGAAGGAGATCGCTTCCTCTTGCCTTTCTTGGACTTGCTCGCGGGTTCAGCACCCGGCATCAGGTCTTCTACTGATAGCCGGAGTTTGTGAACCTGTCAAAATTAACAAAATATATTATATTTAATGATATAATAAAATTTTATAACCATTATTGCAAAAAATGTTTGGTGAGTTTTTTTGTTATTTTGATCTTTACAATGAACTGATCTCTACAGCTTAATCGCCCAATTATCACTTAAGAAGCCCCTTACCCTAACTCACCTCTTCCGACACCCGCGGAAGGAAATTTATAAGTGCTATTCCAAGAGTGTTGTAAGAGGCAACTTATGGGTTTTAAGTGATTGTTTGGCGAGTTGGTTGAAGGCCCATCATCAATCATCCTTTGACAATCGTTTTTTTAACCCAATCTTATAAAAAAAACCGCTATCGCTGAAGAACTTTAAATTCTCAAGCTTTGGCTGCCCCTTTTATGATTTATACCCGTAAATATATGTATATCTACTATACCTTCTTCTTCCCATGCGCGTCTACTTCATAATCTTCCTCGTTCATCCACTCGTTGTACTGCACCAAGTCGAGGGCCCAATTGGCAGCCACTCGCCAGCCGCCACTGCGTTCCCAGTTTGGGGTTTCTGGGGGGTCCACCTAATTAAACAAAGACAAACATTAACAAAAGTTAGATAAAAATAAAAAATATATTATATAATAGCTTCTGGAAAATTCGGGAGTGGCCACGTACCAGACGACTTACGCCCAATTTCTGAATAGGCATGATGACAAATTTTGAGAAACTATTCTATAACATTTGGAAATATATATTAATTACAATAAACATAATATTTCTGCGGAAAATTTAGGTTTAGTACTTAAAAAATACTTTTTTTAAACATAAATTTAAAATTTGCACCAAAACGCGTCAAAGTGTCATGGCGTCGCTTGCTTACGTCACTAAAGATTACAAGGAACAGTGTGACCATTTGTGGCAGATTTCTGCCATTTTGGCAGATTTGGACCCAAAATTTAAGCCCATAATAATATGACAATATCTATGTATCAAGAGATCAAGCGGGAAATCCCCGTGTAAACTGGGCTGGGTATCAACAAAGACGTAGGAACAAAGGTTGCCAGATTTGGAATAAATTTTCTAGTGAATATTTTCTTATTACCTTACTTAAATTATTTATTGTTCATTCATGCAATTTTATTTAAAATTAGCATGATTTTATTAAAACCTTTGATATCTGCCAAAATCTGCCACACTTTGAAATCGTCAGCATAATATGCCACAGCTTCCAAATCTGCCAAAATGGCAGAAATCTGCCACAAATGGTCACACTGGCTCTAACGTGACGTCATGTGCTCTGATAGGCGTTCAACATTTCATGGCGGATTGCCGTATTTAGTGATTTTATTTTATCGATTATAATATTCATCTTGCTTTTAATCATGAAAAGAATCAGAGTTTTAGAATTAGGAATTTTGTAATAATATACACACAAATTATTACAATGAAATTTACTTGTTGTCATCATACCTATTGAGTATTCAAGCTGAGAACAACTTAAGTATCGTTTTGTCTCATTCAGTTGTTAAGATTTCAATGTGACAGAACGATACTTAAGTTGTTCTCAGCTGGAATACTCAATTCAGAAATTGGGCGTTAGTGTGAGTAGGCCACACGCAAGGTGAACCTAGGATTTAGTCAGAGTTGCGGGAAGTCGATGGATGAGGGCAGCACAGGAACAGTCGTTGCAGAAATGTTAGGAGCAGGCCTATGTCCAGCAGTGAACATATATTGGATGATTATGATGCATGTTATAGATTGCAATAGAAAAACCCATCACCCGGAAAAACGGCCTACATTTTCAACACAATGTTACCAAATGTCACGTGATGTCAACGATTATTATAAGCATAACATTAAACCGACAAGTTAACCTATGACTAAGTATTGTGGTTGCCAAAAAGTTGCGCCAAACTTTTTTATCGCGACAGAACACCGGTTGAGCGTATTCTTTCTCTTGGAGGTTTATAGCACCGTCTATTTTATGAGAGAATACACTAAATCAAGTATATTAACACGATTAAACATAAAATCACATACCGGTAATTCAGCCTGTGTCCAAGTATCGTGGCTGTCGGGGAAGTAGTACCAATGCAGTAGTACGTTGTTACCGCGACGAAACACTGGACGAGCGTATTCTTCCTCTTGGGGGTCGACAGCGCCGTATATTATGTGCGTGGCTTCATCTTCGTCATCTGGGTAGGAGAACATTTATTATTATATGATTATGATAAGAAATAGCACATTGTGATATAAGTAAACAAAGCTAGTAAGCCGGGTTTTAAGTCTTAGTGACGAATGAACTGGGCGTTTTTATGATTGCCTGAGTAAGTGTTACGTATGGATGTCCTATATACATATAGTCTGTATCAATTAGAAAAAATAACTTTGTAAACAATGAAACGTCAATGACCTTTTAGTATTTTAGTGTTGTTACCAATATTATTGACGGCGACGTAAAAATCGAATACGCTACTAATGGTTACTAAATTTTTTGATCCAATTTTATAGTATACTTATAAAACAGACGCAAACTACAGAATACGTCCCGTATTATTACATACTTACATCCTAATATAATACTCAAGCCGTTAGTTCCCATAAAGGTAGGCAGAAACCATCATTATAATCAATACTGTATTTTATCATAAATTTATTTCCTTGAAACATAACAGTCTTAACTACCAAATACGTTATATATGATTACAAGAAAAGCCTTAATAGCGTAAGTTTTCATTCTTAATAACCAACAATTGTAGTGGTGAACGGAATAACAAACCTTATCTTGTTTATAATACAAGCAAACACGGGTGCATCCCATTAGTTCCGAACTAAACTGTTGGGACACATTCGATGCTTCCAAATTTTATCCCAACAGTTCGATATAGAACTGTAGTATAGTTTTTGCCGCTATTTTACTTGTGGCATATTTTTTAACTTTAAACGATTTCGTTTTTGGTAAATTTTTTTTGATGTTAATACACTTCTTATATAATTATTAGGGTAGTCGACTACATAAAACCAACACAAGGTTAAAATTTCATTGAAAAATATGAAATAATAGTTATTTTATGGTTAGCATTAGCACACAACTTCGATTTTTTTGTTACATCAGATGACAGCAAACAATGTAACATTTATATACATATGATGAAAATTGAAAATGGGTTATTTTAGTATTTTAGGCAAGAAGAACTTAGGTATAAAGCATAATTTAGGGTGTATAACACCGACTCAAAGACGATTTCACCTTTAAATACTATCATTGCATTGAGTATTGCACATATCTCTCGTAAGAAAGATTTAATTTCCAGTTGGTAAAAGTATTTGGAGAAACAGTTCAATTTAATGCACCAACAAACATTCCGGAATGAACATATACAACACAATTTCAACTATGTCCCATTAGTTCTATGTAGTACCAGCGGGAATCGAACCCACCTACCTTTATAACGTTTTTTTTTTATTACTTATTTTTTATTTCTGTCGTCATTTTAAGGTAATTGGCCTAGACCTCGCTTTTATAACATACCCTTTTTATATTATAAATCGATAAAGGACATCAAACTAAACAACTTTGCCTATGGAATGCCTATCTAAAATATTGTTATTATCTAAATATTTAATAATGAAAAATATCATATACCTAGTTCAAACTGAGAAAGTATAGAATGAGATTCTTTGCTTCAGTGAAAATAAGAAATAAAATAAAAAAAACATCTGATCTATGCTTTTCGCTCTGTAAACAAAAACATAACTTCTTTTGGTATTTTCCAGTTTTTTCCAATTGGCCTAGACTTCGCCTTTATAACATACCCTTTTTATATTATAAATCGATCAAACTAAACACCGAAAGATGTTATGTTTTTATTTACAGCGCGAAAAGCATAGATCAGATGTTTTTTTTTATTTCTTATTTTCACTGAAGCAAAGAATCTCATTTTATACATTCTCAGTTTGAACTAGGTACAACAATTTTTAATTATTATTATTTTTGAAAATTACAATATTTTAGATAGGCGTTCCATGGGCAAAGTTGTTTAGTTTGATGTCCTTTATCGATTTATAATATAAAATGGATATGTTATAAAAGCGAGGTCTAGGCCAATTCCTTTGGCATATATTTTATCGGATATACGTACTAAAAGCGGGTATAAATTATTAGGTACCTTATTATTCAATTTACGTTTGTTTTTTTTATTCCGAGATACGGTTTGGGTAAGTTTTAATTTTCTACATTCTTTCTTTTAACAATTAATAAATCACAAGAACAAACTTTTAAACACGTTGTATTCGATTTACGTCGAGATTGCTTTACATGCGGCCAAATATATGTCGCGTTGTCAAGATCGGGTTGCGGAGAAAATCAGTATGTGTTTCTGCTGCAAGAATATTATACTATAATAGTATCATTTACACAAAAGTAATTTCAAATATATTATTTCAAACAATTCTTAATCACGATCATAATAATAGGAATTGACGCGTACAAAGTCGTGGGCAACAGCTAGTATATACAACATATTATACATTATATATACACATTATTATTATTGTTTAAAATACAATACTTTATAGTGTAAAAGATATTATTCACTGCGATTCATATGGATATATTGAACCTTGTAGTATCGATTCATTGATCAGTAATCGATTACTGCCATTAATTCAATATCATTCAATATTCAATACCCATCACTAATTTTTGCATTAAAAAAAATGACAATCAAAATGTTTTGAATTTAATCTTATTTTTAGAGTTTCGCAAGATTTAGCTCCAATTAATACTTAAATTTTGTTTAATATGTGGACAACCATTTTTCCTGATTGACGGATGTAAAATTTAAGTGATGTGGAAGTAGTTTCTTCATGAAATCAAAGATTTTGTAACCGGCAATGGTTTGTTTACAAACTTTGTGACTCTATTTGATATGAACGGTAGCTATGTATACAGTGTAGGAACTTTTACTTTCTTCAGGCTTACTTAAACGGTTCTTACTAAATAAT
The DNA here is from genome assembly GCA_963576735.1 of Bedellia somnulentella. Lineage (NCBI taxonomy): Eukaryota > Metazoa > Arthropoda > Insecta > Lepidoptera > Bedelliidae > Bedellia > Bedellia somnulentella. The sequence continues at coordinate 1,771 of CAUYWD010000251.1, read as the reverse complement.
TATTAAATAATCATCACCAATGTCAAGTTTTTTTCATTATCAACAAGGCTATTTAATAAAAAAAATCGTTAATAAGATTAATTTAAGGTAAAAGCCCATGTCCATCATTTGACGTTTATTCCTGATGATGATGAGTGACATCTTAAGGCGCAGTTGGTTCAGCGAAAAATATCATCTCAGGGGGTGCTGCCCCCGCGGGCGCGGGGAAGCGCTTGCGCGCCGATCGGGCGGCCGTCTCCCCGACGCGACGCAGTGCGCGCGTTTTAAAAACATACAGTAGGGTAAGCAATACAGTTTTTGTCAACTCGACAGTTTTAGCCACTCACAAATATTTTCTATGGTATGGGTTAGGACATTTGTTTATGACTATTTACATTTTCTTTCTAAAATATTTGTGATTGGCTATAACAGTCAGGGTGACGAAAACTGTATCGCTTACCCTAGGTTATCAAATTCAAAAATAGTTTCTACCATGGCCGTTTACAATATAAAATGTAATGATAGGATAGATTTGTCTACCCCTGTCAGTTTATACAAAATTATTACAGTGTTAATTTCATATTTTTTGCCGTGTCGTGTCGGCTTAGAATAACACTATCCCATTTCTACCCGTGATCGTAAGAGGCGACTTAGGGTATAGGGGATTTTTAAGTGATTTTTGGGCGATGTGGTTGGAGAACCGTCCACGAAATCATTTATTATTACAATCTTTTCCCAAATCAACTTCCAAAAGTGGCTGAGGAATTTCTCATTCCAAAGCTCTGGCTATCCCGTTAAGGGATTTATAGCCGTGAGTATATGTATGTAATTGTCAGTTTACACCTGTAACTAGGTATTTAATATTATTAATTGAAATTAGAAGTTACTTTAACGATTTTGTTCTTTTTCCCACTCCTAATAAATTTGTGGAAACAGCAAAGATATACTGGCCAGTACACCCTGCTGTGTACCAACTTATAATTTGTATCTATGCTTAACTCGAAAAACATTTACACTCCGCGATGTAGGAATATGAGTGAGACGCTGCTATGTGCGTTTGAGTCCGCAGTAGTGTGCGCTCTAACATGACTCCCACAGTACTCCCCTCCTAGTCGATACGACGATATCAAAGCTAGGAGGTACCTATAACCAATTACCAAATTCAGTGTGAGCAATGAGGCCGGTGATTGCATGCCTGTAGATGCTCTGCTGAATGAATGGTGTGGTGAGGTAAGCGAGGAATAGAAGTTGCGGGTAGATCGAGAAATGTAGTAGAAAGAAGCGTATGTTCTTATCGAGGGGTCACCACTGTGGAAACAGCAAAGATATACTGGCCAGTACACCCTGCTGTGTACCAACTTATAATTTGTATCTATGCTTAACTCGAAAAACATTTACACTCCGCGATGTAGGAATATGAGTGAGACGCTGCTATGTGCGTTTGAGTCCGCAGTAGTGTGCGCTCTAATAATAATAACATAAAATACAAAAATGAGTGAAATCTATAAATTGAATGAATTCTTTTATATTTGCTAATGCTAACCGTACGCACAGTCACTCTCACGCCTACATTGACGCGCATCGTATACAGATAGGTCACTCGCACACTAACGGCGCCGCACGCGCGTAAATTGTTAGATCTGTAACTCAAGGCGCGCGCGACACAGGTCCATCCCCTAAGGCAGCTCGCCGAGCTCCATAGAGTAAAGTAATACACTGGATATAGAGAGCCAACTTGCTGGATTTTAATGTCACCTAGTTTATAATGCAAACTTATCGCCATCTCGAGACA
>CAUYWD010000250.1:0-25274 GCA_963576735.1 Bedellia somnulentella | reverse complement strand
TTTAGCAATATGCTTACATAAGAGGAATTTGTCTTCAGCCTCCGTAATATATCTATTGAGTAACCTTTAGAATTAATTATATACATACATATACTCACGGCTATAAATCCCTAAAAGGGGTAGCCAGAGCTAAGGAATTAGAAATTCCTCAGCCATTATTATAATTAATTATATAATTATCGCGATATGTTTAGATGGTTCATACGGCATCAAGATTGCTGATGAAGAGAGTGAAAGAACTTGTCAATAGAGGCATGGATCCTATCACGGGAAAAGTGACATTGCCAGCAATGAGACATCCAAGTAAGTTGGGATATAGCACATTTTGAAAACTGCAAATACTACTCTGTTTTCTTTTATGGCATTTTTAAAACTCTAAGTTTGGTTTTTCTTGTTATTTAAAAAAATATATAGCCGTGTAGTGTCGGCTTAGAATAACACTACCCCATTTCTACCCGTGGGTGATCGTAAGAGGTGACTAAGGGTATAGGGACTTATTAAGTGATTTTTGGGCGATGTGATTGGAGACCCGTCACCAAAAACATTTATTACTAGTGGATCGTCCCAGCTTCGCACGGTTAGCGTTGTTTTTTTAAATATCTGAGGTTTCTTTCTTCAGTCACTGCTCAAGCTCATTGTGAAATTCAGCGCAATGTTTTCAATTTATTAAATTTATAGCACTCCCTAAACAGTGTAGTTGGGTGATTTTGAATGCGCTTTAATGAACGGTTCAGTATTTCCGTTTAATAGCAAATTTTGGAATAAAACGCTATGAAGTATTTATAACAATCTAAAAAATAAATCATTAAGTGATGTAGGATGCAACTACTGGCGCCATCTAGTATGTTATATGTAAATTAGTAAACATTTGGTTTTGGTCACCGGCGCGATGGCTTATTTTATGTATAATTTCGGTGTTTCTCTATCGATTTCTATGATTCTTTTTTTATTGAATAGGTAATAATGTTACCTTTTTTAAATTAGGGATGAGTGAGAGGTTTACAAACGTAAGAGTAAACAAATATTATCAGAATGTTCCGAACTGCTAAGCTATCAGGAATTACACGTGTTATTGTGAGTCAACAGGAAAAGATAGACATAAAATGTTGGGGATTTTTTTTTAGATAATTTTATGAAGAATATTTCCGTCATACATGATTTCTATGTAAGTTTAACCATTAAGGCTGCACACGCGACGGAAGCTTAAAAAATGGAGTAACTTCTCCCGTTTTCCCAAACTTTCCCAAAATTCCCCTTTACTACTCTGCTGGAAAGTATACAAAAACCTGCGCAGGAGTATGAAGAATAATTGTACCAAGTTTTGTTAGAATCCGTCGAGTAGTTTTTGTTTCCATAAGGAACATACAAACCGACAGACAGACAGACAGACAGACAGACAGACAGACAGACAGACAGACAAAAATTTTACTGATTGCATTTTTGGCATCAGTATCGATCCCTAATCACCACCTGATAGTTATTTTGAAAATATATTTCATGTACAGAATTGACCTCTCTACAGATTTATTATTAAGTATAGATAGATATAGATTACCATCTTTTCCCCAATCAACTTCCAAAAGAGGCTGAAGAATTTTTCATTCCAAAGCTCTGGCTACCCCGTTAAGGGATTTATAGCCGTGAGTATGTGTATGTATTTATGTATGTTAAAAAAATATAACTTGCTATCTCGATATATCTATATGCTTCTAATTGCTATGAAAAAAGAGCACTTTTTGTTTACAATCTTTATATTTGATCTCCCCATTTGATGGTCCTCTACTGACAAATATATTCCTTTTTGTCAGTTTAACAACTTTTATTCAGACATATATACATCTCAAACTCAAGCTCAAACGTTAACGCCATATATTCTCGAAGGGGTTGGCAGAGAGAACATCATGTGACATTGTCATCCGGTGTTCAAAGTACCCACGTTTTACTTGATTGGGGGCAGGCCTATCGCCGTTTTGTACGAATACACAGTCACATGTAGCGGTGTAGTGTCTGCTTAGAATAACACTACCAGTATTTCTTCCGGTGGGTGTCCGTTAGAGGCGGCTAACGCACTGACCTCCATTATACTATATAAGTACGCTGGACTAATGATACGTATTAAAATGACAGTTATTTGTTGTGCCAATTTGAAGCGCCCCCAATGAGGGGGAAAGGAACTAAATCCGACGTAAACTGCAAAATGGCCAGTGTTTTTATACCATAAATCATAATATATCTATGGTTTTTAGAAAAAATATAAATCAATAGTGCTGTAAAGTTTCGTTTCGATAAAACTTATCGATATGGGCTGTCTTGTGTCGGCTTGGAATGTCACTAACCCTTTCTACCCACGGGTGTCATAAGAGGCGACTAAGGTACATACATATAAATCCCTAGAAGGGGTAGCCAGAGCTAAGGAGTTAGAAATTCCTCAGCCACTTTTGGAAAGTTGTGTGGGAAAATAAGGAAATATAAAGATTTTTGGTGAAGGGTCTCCAACCACATCGCCCAAAAATCCCTTAAAAGATCCAACACCGTTAGTCGCCTCTTACGTACACCCACCGGAAGAAATGGGGTAGTGCTATTCTAAGCCGATACTATATAGCAAACTAACAAGCGACTAAGGTATTTAGCTTTATTAATTGGTTTTTGGACGATGCGGTTGGAGACCCATCACCAACGATACTTTATTTCTATCAATTATCATCCCCTATCAACTTCTAAATGTGGCTGAGGAGTTTCTAGCTCTGACGCTCTGGATACCCATTTTTGGAGTTTATAGCCGTGAGTATATGTATGTATGTTATCAATAAATATTTTACTTTTCAAATATATAATATTTTTTTAATAGACAGATTGTTAAACAATGATTACAATGTTATTTACAGGTTTCCAACTGACAAAATAAGTCTGGAATTATGGCTGAAAAATAATAATAAGCATCCGAAAAAATATGATTACATATGTTCAAAACACAGTTCTCTGACGACTGTTTTATTTAGCATAAGTTATGCATTATTTTAAAAAAGTGAAAAAAGTGTGCTTTTGTTTGTACTTAATATAATAAATGATATAATTATGTTTATTTGCTATAGATTAGATACCTCACCTACTCTATTGTTTGTATTGTCACGGGCGAGTGAAACTCGTAGCAGATCATTACGTACTGAAGTTCAAGTTTCATTTTTATTAAAAAAAACGTTCCTTATTTATTGTTGGATCTAGCTAGTTAGCCCAACACACGCACTTTCTCCGCCTTCGGCTTATCCTACTATAACTCAATCATTGCTTAATTATAGCATTCAATTTGTTTGGACATTAGCCTTTCCTTTAAGCAGAAACATTTTATCGATGTGTTTTATCTTACTGTCCCATCTCTTTTATTAGTTCCTTTTCCTCTCACTGCTGCCGTAAGCGCCAAAATGGCGAAAATCAAATCGCCTCACGTCACCCGGCCTATAATTAGTCCAGCGTACTTATAGTATAATGGAGGTCAGTGCGGCTAACGGCATTAGGGCTTTTAAAGGATTTCTGGGCGATGCTGTCCTTTATTTTATTTATTATTTATTCTATTTTCTTTGGAAAACTAACAGACTAATACAATCAATATAATACTAATAAAAAAGCTCTGGCTACCCCTTCAAGGGATTTATAGCCGTGAGTATGTATGTATGTACACTGTCACATGACGAAGAACAACTTAGCCTCAACCATGATAAATTAACCCCATATATGTCTTTAGAAAATATAAATTGGTGTAGGCCCGACCCGGGATTCGAGACAGCGGTGTTCTATCCACTGAGCTATCTCGGTTGCTGACATATACATACTGCGCAAATTTAATGCAGATTACGTACTCAAATACTAATCGCTTTAGCAACATTTCGATATTAAACATATTCAATTCACGTAGGTTGATGAGGAGCAAATAATTCCGTGACATATTAATTCATTACTCTCATTGAAGCAATATCGAACATGCGGATATCAACCAATTTGGTTAAAGTAATTACTTTACCTGATTGAGTGCCAGGCTCGTTCGTCTATATTAATTTGCCAAAGTATTTTCATCTTGCCAAAGTACTCTTTGATCTTCACGGATCAAAAACACATAGGGGTGTAATGCGATTCTACTTGGAGTTCATTATGTTCCCGTATTTCACAATACTGATATCATTACTGATATTGGCGGACTAATATATGTATACTATACTGATATTCTCGACTTTGATGTCGCTTATATCGTTTGTATAACCTTTGTTATTAAATGCACGCATGATAGAATCATTTTTCCGTGTAGTGTTGTCCGGCGACTAAGGGTATGGGGCTTTTTAAGGGGTTGAGAACACTCCTTTTTTGAAGTCGGTTAAAAATGGGTTAGTAGAATTCTAAACCGACACTACACATCTACAAAAGTATATTAATACCATATTTGAAGAAGAAGAAGAAGAAGAAAAAAGGTTTATTCGCCGCAGTAGGCACAAGAAGAACAAGTATCATAATTTAATTATATTTTAATTTAATTCCATTTCACATTGTCTAATAATGTATAATGTAAAGAATTGGTTTTTTCTTTAGCTTTAGTATTTTAATTTTCTCTTTGTAGGTTACTCTGCTTACCCACACTGACAGTAAATTTAATAGGAGTTCCTTAACTTAGGCAACCGTGATAGCCCAGTGGGTAGAACACTCGGTTATTGTGCAAACGACTAGTGTTCAAATCCTGGGTCGGGCCTACACCAATATGTCTTTTCTAAAGACATATGTGTGGTTAATTTAACATGGTTGTTAACGGTGAGGGAAAACATCGTGAGGAAACCCACATGGCTGAGTTGTACTTAGCCATGTGACAGTGTATTCGTACAAAACGGCGATAGGCCTGCCCCCTATTACGTGAGTACACTGTCCATGCAAAACGTGGGTACTCTGAACACCAGGTGACAAAGTCTTCTGATTAGTACCTCTGCCAACCCCTTCGGGGATATTCGGCGTGAACTTTTATGTTTATGTATATGTTATTCCTTAACTTAAATTTATTTATTTTATTTTTAATTTTATTGATTTCATTACTTATTATTTCATTCTTAATTGTCATGCCTAATAATTTAATTTTTGATTTCACAAAATGTTATTCGTTAATAGCAATTTAATTATTGAAATTTTAACTATTGTATGTCTTATTTCATTTGTAAATTGTATTATTATTTTTTAAGAATTCATGAAAAAATTATGTGTAAATGAACACAATTGAATGTTATATGCTGACCTGTAATCGGTTTAAGGACCAGCTGTATTTACCTGTGTTTTTTTTCTGTGATATTTGTGTTCTTACACTGTTGGTTGGCTTTAAATAAAAAAATAAACTTTTACAACTTAATTTTAACAACATTTATTTCAGTGGAATGGGGCGAGGTGGTGGAGGCGCTCGCCAGCGCGGTGGTGGACAACCGCATCCAGCACGATTGCTCGGACGTGCGGCGCGCCTCCGTCTACCTGGCGCGGCGGGTGCTCTCCGTCATGCTGTACGATATCAAGGCGGAGAAACAGAGGATGGTATGCTTTTGACACTTAAAAAAACAATAACACTGTGGAAACAGGAAAGATATACTTGCCAGCACACCCGGCTGTGTTTTTTTTTTTAATGGATTGGTTGCTGCTGGCCCTTTGGCCTGTGCGGCTTCACCATGACTTCATGTGTGCCGGGCAGCTGAGGGCCGCCCTGGTGGGGTAAAGGAGTGTATTAAGCTAAATCGGATAGAGCGGCTGTGTTCCAACTTATAATTTTTATTTATACTTAGCTAGAAAAACATTTCGTTACCGCGATGTAGGATATGATAGACACTGCTATGTGCGAGTGAGTCCGCTTTAGTGCGCTCAACCAGTACTTCAAACTTCAAAATCGCCTAGGTAGACATTATTACACAACACTATTCAACAGTTACATTATTCTACAACTGTAAGACGACTCAGTTTTTTTAGATCACACACCAGTCATCCTAAAGTTTTAACAAATTTAACGTGCGAACAATTCCGTGTGGTGCTGGGTTAGATAGAATGTTACTAGCCCTTTCTACCCATGGGTGTCGTAAGAGGCGACTAAGGGTATAGGGCTTTTGCAGTGGCATTTGGGCGATGCGGTTGGAGACCAATTACCAACGGTATTTTTTTTCAACTATCTTGTCCTCTATCAACGTCCACGTGTGGCTCAGGAGTTTCTAGCTCTAAAGCTCTGGCTAACCCTTTTTGGAATTGATGGTCGTGCATATATGTATGTATGAAAGAAGTTCACATTTATAAAAACACTAGCTGACCCGACAGACTTCGTACTGTTAATTTGCTTACGCCAAACTTTAGGCGTTTTTTACGGTACTCTGAGTTAAATCAGGCGTGAATATTTGAATGAAAAAAAGGGATGAAAAGTATCCAATTTCAAAATTTGCGTCAATATCTTGCATTCTGCCAATTTTCATTCATATACATGATGTACTTGAGGAGCCTTTTCACCTCAAATACGCAAACATCTAAACTTTCACATTTATCAATACCAATATTATAAAGAGGAAAGGTTTGATTTTTTGTTTGTTTGTTTGTTTGAATTGAATAGGCTCCAAAACTACTGGACGGATTTGAAAAATTCTTTCACTGTTTTAATGTTACACTATTCCCAAGTGACATAGGCTATATTTCATTTTCAAAAAAATTAGGGATCCTTACGTAAACTTCAAAAATGTAACTCAAGGTGTTAAAGAAATACCAAAAAAAATTCTTACATCGCGTGCGCTGCGAAAACTATTGACAATAGAATAAAATTATGTACTACAATTTTATAGAACACATCATTATCTAAAAAAATGCCCCGACAGCATGCCTCTAACTATTATAGTTATCTCACAACAAGCGTCATTATATAAAATTATTTAAAAATTAAATTAAAATCCTGCTTTAGAAAAGGCTCTTTATTTGTACCTATCTAATCCTTATAAAAAAACGTATATATTATTTTAGACTACTTCAATACCCTTATATTACTTTTTGAATTATTCTATTCGAACATTCCATTCGAAAGTTATCTCGAATTAAAAAAATAGATAAAACTCCGCTCGATTAGCTATGCATAGTAAGTTGTTGCAGGCGTCACGAAGGGGTACGGGAGGCTGCTTATCAAAGAATTAAAGCAAAATTTAATTGTAGCGACTATTATCACTGGCCCAGCAGCCGGTCAATTAGCTCATATACCGAGGATACCGATGATCCCAACTGATCTGCCAATTTCATTTAAACGGCTACAATTTCCGGTTAAAACATCTTTTGCTTTAACAATTAATAAGTCCCAAGGCCAAACCTTCAAATTAGTAGGGATTGACCTGCGAAATAATTGTTTTACTCACGGTCAACTGTACGTTGGCCTGTCGCGGGTGGGAGCCCCTGAACATCAATTTATTTTGCTGCCACAAAATAAAACAACGTCAAATATTGTTTACAGGGAAGCTCTAACTCTATAAATTGAATGGCTTTTGATGTAATTACTCATTATGAAAAATAAAAAAATATATCTATATATAAATACAAAAAAATATAACATACATACGTACATATACTCACGGCTATAAATCCCTAGAAGGGGTAGCCAGAGCTAAGGAATCAGAAATTCCTCAGCCACTTTTGGAAGTTGTGTGGGGAAAAGATGGTAGAATAAAGGTTGTTGGTGATGGGTCTCCAACCGCATCGCCCAAAAATCCCTCAAAAGCCCCAAAACCGTTAGTCGCCTCTTACGTACACCCACCGGAAGAAATGGGGTAGTGCTATTCTAAGCCGACACTACACAGCAAAAAAATATAAAAAAAATATATTAGAATAATACATGTAATAAAATAAAAAACAAAATGTTAATGATAATTTATGCCCGAGCGAAGCCGGGACGGGCTGCTAGTATATAATATTAATAGGATTTTAGACCTATTATTGCAATGCCCCACTAAGGGGTATCACAAATTTTATTTGGAACTACCAATCAATTGTAAACTTGAAACGAAGCGCCGCACTGAAAATTTTATAATTCGACACAACCATCAACCTCGTCTGCCCTCACGCGTCTGCCCGTTCGGGTCGCGCACCTCAATATGAGCCCACCCCCACCACCGCCGTTGCCGCCGCGCGCCGCCACTCGCCGCCACTCGCCGCCACTGGACCGACCGACTGACACAACGACGGAACGCAGCCGCCCCGTCGCCATCTCTGCCCTCGGCATTGTAAATGCATCTTGTGTATTAATATTAACATAAAAGTGTTATGATATGTATATATTCGGAATCCTCATTTCATCAGCTTTAATTTGATATGCATTTTGATTTATGTTTATTGGTCTATGTCGGTAGGAACATCGAGTAATTGAAAAATAAGATGTTCCGTAGATTAAACTTGAACACCACTAAAATCGTTATTGTGGCTAAACCTTAAAGGATAGACATATGCTATTGTGGACTTTTTTTATAGAACTTTTTAAGAAGAATAATTCCCCAATACATTGTTATTCTGTATTTTGAGTTATTTCAGCAGCGCACGCAATGCAAAGCTCCAAAAAGCTCGTTTTTCTTCCGTCCGTCTGATAACTGTTACGATTACTCTAATAATTTCTTAAGTTGGTACACCTAAATTATACACCTATAGAATCCCTGGAATGTCTTCTTTTCATTATTGAAAACCGCATAGCTATTGATATAGTAGTTTTTGAGATCCTAGGTAACAAACACTTTTTGGGCGCCCTTCGCAACTTCATTTTATACTATGTATAGATTTAACGATCGGCAACCGATTGGCGGTACACTGGCTAGAGGGCTCGCGATTCCAATGACTTTAATATTCTTCAAATCTTGAAGACAATTCTTAATACAAATACATACATATACTCACGGCTATAAATCCCAAGAAGGGGTAGCCAGAGCTAGGGAATTAGAAATTCCTCAGCCTCTTTCGGAAGTTGCGTGGCGAAAAGATGGTGAAATAAAGGTTTTTGGTGATGGGTCAATACCGTTAGTCGCCTCTTAAGTACACCCACCAGAAGAAATGGGGTAGTGCTATTCTAAGCCGGCACTACAAAGCATATTCTATACTAGTGGATCGTCCCAGCTTCGCACGGGTAGCGTTGTTTTTAAATATCTGAGGTTTCTTTCTTTAGTCACTGCTCAAGCATTGTGAAATTCAGCGCAATGTTTTCAATTTATTAAATTTATAGCACTCCCTAAACAGTGTAGTTTGGTGATTTTTAATGCGCTTTAATGAACGGTTTAGTATTTCCGTTTAATAGCAAATTTTGGAATAAAACGCTATGAAGTATTTATAACAATCTAAAAAATAAATCATTACGTGTTGTAGGATGCAACTACTGGCGCCATCTAGTATGTTATATGTAAATTAGTAACGATTCGGTTTTGGTCACGGGCGCGATGGCTTATTTTATGTATAATTTCGGTGTTTCTCAACCGATTTCTATGATTCTTTTTTATTGAATAGGTAATAATGTTACCTTTTTTTAAATTAGAGATGAGTGAGAGGTTTACAAACGTAAGAATAAACAAATATAATCAGAATGTTCCGAACTGCTAAGCTATCAGGAATTACACGTGTTATTGTGAGTCAACCGTAAAAGATAGACATAAACTGTTGAGGATTTTTTTTTTGATAATTTTATGAAGAATGTTTCCGTCATACATGATTTCTATGTAAGTTTAACCATTAAGGCTGCACACGCGACGAAAGCTTAAAAAATGTAGTAACTTCTCCCGTTTTCCCAAAATTTCCCGAAATTCCCCTTTACTACTCTGCTGAAAAGTATACAAAAACCTGCGCAGGAGTATTAAGAATAATTGTACCAAGTTTCGTCAAAATCCGTCGAGTAGTTTTTGTTTCCATAAGGAACATACAAACCGACAGACAGACAGACAGACAGACAGACAGACAGACAGACAGACAGACAGACAGACAGACAGACAAAAATTTTACTGATTGCATTTTTGGCATCAGTATCGATCCCTAATCACCACCTGATAGTTATTTTGAAAATATATTTCATGTACAGAATTGACCTCTCTACAGATTTATTATAAGTATAGATAAATACAAATCTTAGTAATAAACTAGTGGATCGTCCCAGCTTCGCACGGGTAGCGTTGTTTTTTTAAATATCTGAGGTTTCTTTCTTCAGTCACTGCTCAAGCATTGTGAAATTCAGCGCAATGTTTTCAATTTATTAAATTTATAGCATTCCCTAAACAGTGTAGTTTGGTGATTTTAAATGCGCTTTGATGAACGGTTCAGTATTTCCGTTTAATAGCAAATTTTGGAATAAAACTCTATGAAGTATTTATAACAATCTAAAATATAAATCATTACGTGATGTAGGATGCAACTACTGGCGCCATCTTGTTATATGTAAATTAGTAAAGATTTGGTTTTGATCACGGGCGCGATGGCTTATTTTATGTATAATTTCGGTGTTTGTCTACCGATTTCTATGATTCTTTTTTTATTGAATAGGTAATAATGTTACCTTTTTTAAATTTGGGATGAGTGAGAGGTTTACAAACGTAAGAGTAAACAAATATAATCAAAATGATCCGAACTGCTAAGCTATCAGGAATTACACGTTTTATTGTGAGTCAACCGTAAAAGATAGACATAAACTGCTGAAGATTTTTTTTTAGATAATTTTATGAAGAATATTTCCGTCATACATGATTTCTATGTAAGTTTAACCATTGAGGCTGCACACGCGACGGAAGCTTAAAAAATGGAGTAACTTCTCCCGTTTTCCCAAAATTTCCCAAAATTTCCCAAAATTCCCCTTTACTACTCTGCTGGAAAGTATACAAAAACCTGCGCAGGTGTATGAAGAATAATTGTACCAAGTTTCGTCAAAATCCGTCGAGTAGTTTTTGCTTCCATAAGGAACATACAAACCGACAGACAGACAGACAGACAGACAGACAGACAGACAGACAGACAAAAATTTTATTGATTGCATTTTTGGCATCAGTATCGATCCCTAATCACCACCTGATGGTTATTTTGAAAATATATTTCATGTACAGAATTGACCTCTCTACAGATTTATTATAAGTATAGATATATAGATAAACATAACATAACATAAATGTTCACGCCGAATATCCCCGAAGGGGTTGGCAGAGGTACTAATACTTCTGAACATCACGTGACTTTGTCATCATGGACAGTGTAATCAAATCACGTGATAGGGGGCAGGCCTATCGCCGTTTTGTACGAATACACTGTCACATGACTAAGTACAACTCAGCCATGTGGGTTTCCTCACGATGTTTTCCCTCACCGTTAACAACCATGATAAATTAACCACACATATGTCTTTAGAAAAGACAAATTGGTGTAGGCCCGACCCGGGATTTGAACACTAGTCGCTTGCAAATTAACCGGTGTTCTACCCATTGAGCTATCACGTCGTTAATCTATATCTATACTTATAATAAATCTGTAGAGAGGTCAATTCTGTACATGAAATATATTTTCAAAATAACTATCAGGTGGTGATTAGGGATCGATACTGATGCCAAAAATGCAATCAGTAAAATTTTTGTCTGTCTGTCTGTCGGTCTGTCTGTCGGTTTGTATGTTCCTTATGGAAACAAAAACTACTCGACGGATTTTAACGAAACTTGGTACAATTATTCTCCATGCTCCTGGGCAGGTTTTTGTATACTTTTCAGCAGAGTAATAAAGGGGAATTTTGGGAAATTTTGGGAAAACGGGAGAAGTTACTACATTTTTTAAGCTTCCGTCGCGTGTGCAGCCTTAATGGCTAAAAGGGGTAGCCAGAGCTGAGAAATTAGAAATTCCACAGCCACTTTTGGAAGTTGAGTGGGGAAAAGATGGTAGAATAAAGGTTGTTGGTGATGGGTCTCCAACCGCATCGCCCAAAAATCCCTCAAAAGCCCCAAAACCGTTAGTCGCCTCTTACGTACACCCACCGGAAGAAATGGGGTAGTGCTATTCTAAGCCGACACTACACAGCAAAAAAATATAAAAAAAATATATTAGAATAATACATGTAATAAAATAAAAAACAAAATGTTAATGATAATTTATGCCCGAGCGAAGCCGGGACGGGCTGCTAGTATATAATATTAATAGGATTTTAGACCTATTATTGCAATGCCCCACTAAGGGGTATCACAAATTTTATTTGGAACTACCAATCAATTGTAAACTTGAAACGAAGCGCCGCACTGAAAATTTTATAATTCGACACAACCATCAACCTCGTCTGCCCTCACGCGTCTGCCCGTTCGGGTCGCGCACCTCAATATGAGCCCACCCCCACCACCGCCGTTGCCGCCGCGCGCCGCCACTCGCCGCCACTCGCCGCCACTGGACCGACCGACTGACACAACGACGGAACGCAGCCGCCCCGTCGCCATCTCTGCCCTCGGCATTGTAAATGCATCTTGTGTATTAATATTAACATAAAAGTGTTATGATATGTATATATTCGGAATCCTCATTTCATCAGCTTTAATTTGATATGCATTTTGATTTATGTTTATTGGTCTATGTCGGTAGGAACATCGAGTAATTGAAAAATAAGATGTTCCGTAGATTAAACTTGAACACCACTAAAATCGTTATTGTGGCTAAACCTTAAAGGATAGACATATGCTATTGTGGACTTTTTTTATAGAACTTTTTAAGAAGAATAATTCCCCAATACATTGTTATTCTGTATTTTGAGTTATTTCAGCAGCGCACGCAATGCAAAGCTCCAAAAAGCTCGTTTTTCTTCCGTCCGTCTGATAACTGTTACGATTACTCTAATAATTTCTTAAGTTGGTACACCTAAATTATACACCTATAGAATCCCTGGAATGTCTTCTTTTCATTATTGAAAACCGCATAGCTATTGATATAGTAGTTTTTGAGATCCTAGGTAACAAACACTTTTTGGGCGCCCTTCGCAACTTCATTTTATACTATGTATAGATTTAACGATCGGCAACCGATTGGCGGTACACTGGCTAGAGGGCTCGCGATTCCAATGACTTTAATATTCTTCAAATCTTGAAGACAATTCTTAATACAAATACATACATATACTCACGGCTATAAATCCCAAGAAGGGGTAGCCAGAGCTAGGGAATTAGAAATTCCTCAGCCTCTTTCGGAAGTTGCGTGGCGAAAAGATGGTGAAATAAAGGTTTTTGGTGATGGGTCAATACCGTTAGTCGCCTCTTAAGTACACCCACCAGAAGAAATGGGGTAGTGCTATTCTAAGCCGGCACTACAAAGCATATTCTATACTAGTGGATCGTCCCAGCTTCGCACGGGTAGCGTTGTTTTTAAATATCTGAGGTTTCTTTCTTTAGTCACTGCTCAAGCATTGTGAAATTCAGCGCAATGTTTTCAATTTATTAAATTTATAGCACTCCCTAAACAGTGTAGTTTGGTGATTTTTAATGCGCTTTAATGAACGGTTCAGTATTTCCGTTTAATAGCAAATTTTGGAATAAAACGCTATGAAGTATTTATAACAATCTAAAAAATAAATCATTACGTGTTGTAGGATGCAACTACTGGCGCCATCTAGTATGTTATATGTAAATTAGTAACGATTCGGTTTTGGTCACGGGCGCGATGGCTTATTTTATGTATAATTTCGGTGTTTCTCAACCGATTTCTATGATTCTTTTTTATTGAATAGGTAATAATGTTACCTTTTTTTAAATTAGAGATGAGTGAGAGGTTTACAAACGTAAGAATAAACAAATATAATCAGAATGTTCCGAACTGCTAAGCTATCAGGAATTACACGTGTTATTGTGAGTCAACCGTAAAAGATAGACATAAACTGTTGAGGATTTTTTTTTTGATAATTTTATGAAGAATGTTTCCGTCATACATGATTTCTATGTAAGTTTAACCATTAAGGCTGCACACGCGACGAAAGCTTAAAAAATGTAGTAACTTCTCCCGTTTTCCCAAAATTTCCCAAAATTCCCCTTTACTACTCTGCTGAAAAGTATACAAAAACCTGCGCAGGAGTATTAAGAATAATTGTACCAAGTTTCGTCAAAATCCGTCGAGTAGTTTTTGTTTCCATAAGGAACATACAAACCGACAGACAGACAGACAGACAGACAGACAGACAGACAGACAGACAGACAAAAATTTTACTGATTGCATTTTTGGCATCAGTATCGATCCCTAATCACCACCTGATAGTTATTTTGAAAATATATTTCATGTACAGAATTGACCTCTCTACAGATTTATTATAAGTATAGATAAATACAAATCTTAGTAATAAACTAGTGGATCGTCCCAGCTTCGCACGGGTAGCGTTGTTTTTTTAAATATCTGAGGTTTCTTTCTTCAGTCACTGCTCAAGCATTGTGAAATTCAGCGCAATGTTTTCAATTTATTAAATTTATAGCATTCCCTAAACAGTGTAGTTTGGTGATTTTAAATGCGCTTTGATGAACGGTTCAGTATTTCCGTTTAATAGCAAATTTTGGAATAAAACTCTATGAAGTATTTATAACAATCTAAAATATAAATCATTACGTGATGTAGGATGCAACTACTGGCGCCATCTTGTTATATGTAAATTAGTAAAGATTTGGTTTTGATCACGGGCGCGATGGCTTATTTTATGTATAATTTCGGTGTTTGTCTACCGATTTCTATGATTCTTTTTTTATTGAATAGGTAATAATGTTACCTTTTTTAAATTTGGGATGAGTGAGAGGTTTACAAACGTAAGAGTAAACAAATATAATCAAAATGATCCGAACTGCTAAGCTATCAGGAATTACACGTTTTATTGTGAGTCAACCGTAAAAGATAGACATAAACTGCTGAAGATTTTTTTTTAGATAATTTTATGAAGAATATTTCCGTCATACATGATTTCTATGTAAGTTTAACCATTGAGGCTGCACACGCGACGGAAGCTTAAAAAATGGAGTAACTTCTCCCGTTTTCCCAAAATTTCCCAAAATTTCCCAAAATTCCCCTTTACTACTCTGCTGGAAAGTATACAAAAACCTGCGCAGGTGTATGAAGAATAATTGTACCAAGTTTCGTCAAAATCCGTCGAGTAGTTTTTGCTTCCATAAGGAACATACAAACCGACAGACAGACAGACAGACAGACAGACAGACAGACAGACAGACAGACAGACAAAAATTTTACTGATTGCATTTTTGGCATCAGTATCGATCCCTAATCACCACCTGATGGTTATTTTGAAAATATATTTCATGTACAGAATTGACCTCTCTACAGATTTATTATAAGTATAGATAGAAGATATATAGATAAACATAACATAACATAAATGTTCACGCCGAATATCCCCGAAGGGGTTGGCAGAGGTACTAATACTTCTGAACATCACGTGACTTTGTCATCATGGACAGTGTAATCAAATCACGTGATAGGGGGCAGGCCTATCGCCGTTTTGTACGAATACACTGTCACATGACTAAGTACAACTCAGCCATGTGGGTTTCCTCACGATGTTTTCCCTCACCGTTAACAACCATGATAAATTAACCACACATATGTCTTTAGAAAAGACAAATTGGTGTAGGCCCGACCCGGGATTTGAACACTAGTCGCTTGCAAATTAACCGGTGTTCTACCCATTGAGCTATCACGTCGTTAATCTATATCTATACTTATAATAAATCTGTAGAGAGGTCAATTCTGTACATGAAATATATTTTCAAAATAACTATCAGGTGGTGATTAGGGATCGATACTGATGCCAAAAATGCAATCAGTAAAATTTTTGTCTGTCTGTCTGTCGGTCTGTCTGTCGGTTTGTATGTTCCTTATGGAAACAAAAACTACTCGACGGATTTTAACGAAACTTGGTACAATTATTCTCCATGCTCCTGGGCAGGTTTTTGTATACTTTTCAGCAGAGTAATAAAGGGGAATTTTGGGAAATTTTGGGAAAACGGGAGAAGTTACTACATTTTTTAAGCTTCCGTCGCGTGTGCAGCCTTAATGGCTAAAAGGGGTAGCCAGAGCTGAGAAATTAGAAATTCCACAGCCACTTTTGGAAGTTGAGTGGGGAAAAGATGGTAGAATAAAGGTTGTTGGTGATGGGTCTCCAACCGCATCGCCCAAAAATCCCTCAAAAGCCCCAAAACCGTTAGTCGCCTCTTACGTACACCCACCGGAAGAAATGGGGTAGTGCTATTCTAAGCCGACACTACACAGCAAAAAAATATAAAAAAAATATATTAGAATAATACATGTAATAAAATAAAAAACAAAATGTTAATGATAATTTATGCCCGAGCGAAGCCGGGACGGGCTGCTAGTATATAATATTAATAGGATTTTAGACCTATTATTGCAATGCCCCACTAAGGGGTATCACAAATTTTATTTGGAACTACCAATCAATTGTAAACTTGAAACGAAGCGCCGCACTGAAAATTTTATAATTCGACACAACCATCAACCTCGTCTGCCCTCACGCGTCTGCCCGTTCGGGTCGCGCACCTCAATATGAGCCCACCCCCACCACCGCCGTTGCCGCCGCGCGCCGCCACTCGCCGCCACTCGCCGCCACTGGACCGACCGACTGACACAACGACGGAACGCAGCCGCCCCGTCGCCATCTCTGCCCTCGGCATTGTAAATGCATCTTGTGTATTAATATTAACATAAAAGTGTTATGATATGTATATATTCGGAATCCTCATTTCATCAGCTTTAATTTGATATGCATTTTGATTTATGTTTATTGGTCTATGTCGGTAGGAACATCGAGTAATTGAAAAATAAGATGTTCCGTAGATTAAACTTGAACACCACTAAAATCGTTATTGTGGCTAAACCTTAAAGGATAGACATATGCTATTGTGGACTTTTTTTATAGAACTTTTTAAGAAGAATAATTCCCCAATACATTGTTATTCTGTATTTTGAGTTATTTCAGCAGCGCACGCAATGCAAAGCTCCAAAAAGCTCGTTTTTCTTCCGTCCGTCTGATAACTGTTACGATTACTCTAATAATTTCTTAAGTTGGTACACCTAAATTATACACCTATAGAATCCCTGGAATGTCTTCTTTTCATTATTGAAAACCGCATAGCTATTGATATAGTAGTTTTTGAGATCCTAGGTAACAAACACTTTTTGGGCGCCCTTCGCAACTTCATTTTATACTATGTATAGATTTAACGATCGGCAACCGATTGGCGGTACACTGGCTAGAGGGCTCGCGATTCCAATGACTTTAATATTCTTCAAATCTTGAAGACAATTCTTAATACAAATACATACATATACTCACGGCTATAAATCCCAAGAAGGGGTAGCCAGAGCTAGGGAATTAGAAATTCCTCAGCCTCTTTCGGAAGTTGCGTGGCGAAAAGATGGTGAAATAAAGGTTTTTGGTGATGGGTCAATACCGTTAGTCGCCTCTTAAGTACACCCACCAGAAGAAATGGGGTAGTGCTATTCTAAGCCGGCACTACAAAGCATATTCTATACTAGTGGATCGTCCCAGCTTCGCACGGGTAGCGTTGTTTTTAAATATCTGAGGTTTCTTTCTTTAGTCACTGCTCAAGCATTGTGAAATTCAGCGCAATGTTTTCAATTTATTAAATTTATAGCACTCCCTAAACAGTGTAGTTTGGTGATTTTTAATGCGCTTTAATGAACGGTTTAGTATTTCCGTTTAATAGCAAATTTTGGAATAAAACGCTATGAAGTATTTATAACAATCTAAAAAATAAATCATTACGTGTTGTAGGATGCAACTACTGGCGCCATCTAGTATGTTATATGTAAATTAGTAACGATTCGGTTTTGGTCACGGGCGCGATGGCTTATTTTATGTATAATTTCGGTGTTTCTCAACCGATTTCTATGATTCTTTTTTATTGAATAGGTAATAATGTTACCTTTTTTTAAATTAGAGATGAGTGAGAGGTTTACAAACGTAAGAATAAACAAATATAATCAGAATGTTCCGAACTGCTAAGCTATCAGGAATTACACGTGTTATTGTGAGTCAACCGTAAAAGATAGACATAAACTGTTGAGGATTTTTTTTTTGATAATTTTATGAAGAATGTTTCCGTCATACATGATTTCTATGTAAGTTTAACCATTAAGGCTGCACACGCGACGAAAGCTTAAAAAATGTAGTAACTTCTCCCGTTTTCCCAAAATTTCCCGAAATTCCCCTTTACTACTCTGCTGAAAAGTATACAAAAACCTGCGCAGGAGTATTAAGAATAATTGTACCAAGTTTCGTCAAAATCCGTCGAGTAGTTTTTGTTTCCATAAGGAACATACAAACCGACAGACAGACAGACAGACAGACAGACAGACAGACAGACAGACAGACAGACAGACAGACAGACAAAAATTTTACTGATTGCATTTTTGGCATCAGTATCGATCCCTAATCACCACCTGATAGTTATTTTGAAAATATATTTCATGTACAGAATTGACCTCTCTACAGATTTATTATAAGTATAGATAAATACAAATCTTAGTAATAAACTAGTGGATCGTCCCAGCTTCGCACGGGTAGCGTTGTTTTTTTAAATATCTGAGGTTTCTTTCTTCAGTCACTGCTCAAGCATTGTGAAATTCAGCGCAATGTTTTCAATTTATTAAATTTATAGCATTCCCTAAACAGTGTAGTTTGGTGATTTTAAATGCGCTTTGATGAACGGTTCAGTATTTCCGTTTAATAGCAAATTTTGGAATAAAACTCTATGAAGTATTTATAACAATCTAAAATATAAATCATTACGTGATGTAGGATGCAACTACTGGCGCCATCTTGTTATATGTAAATTAGTAAAGATTTGGTTTTGATCACGGGCGCGATGGCTTATTTTATGTATAATTTCGGTGTTTGTCTACCGATTTCTATGATTCTTTTTTTATTGAATAGGTAATAATGTTACCTTTTTTAAATTTGGGATGAGTGAGAGGTTTACAAACGTAAGAGTAAACAAATATAATCAAAATGATCCGAACTGCTAAGCTATCAGGAATTACACGTTTTATTGTGAGTCAACCGTAAAAGATAGACATAAACTGCTGAAGATTTTTTTTTAGATAATTTTATGAAGAATATTTCCGTCATACATGATTTCTATGTAAGTTTAACCATTGAGGCTGCACACGCGACGGAAGCTTAAAAAATGGAGTAACTTCTCCCGTTTTCCCAAAATTTCCCAAAATTTCCCAAAATTCCCCTTTACTACTCTGCTGGAAAGTATACAAAAACCTGCGCAGGTGTATGAAGAATAATTGTACCAAGTTTCGTCAAAATCCGTCGAGTAGTTTTTGCTTCCATAAGGAACATACAAACCGACAGACAGACAGACAGACAGACAGACAGACAGACAGACAGACAAAAATTTTATTGATTGCATTTTTGGCATCAGTATCGATCCCTAATCACCACCTGATGGTTATTTTGAAAATATATTTCATGTACAGAATTGACCTCTCTACAGATTTATTATAAGTATAGATATATAGATAAACATAACATAACATAAATGTTCACGCCGAATATCCCCGAAGGGGTTGGCAGAGGTACTAATACTTCTGAACATCACGTGACTTTGTCATCATGGACAGTGTAATCAAATCACGTGATAGGGGGCAGGCCTATCGCCGTTTTGTACGAATACACTGTCACATGACTAAGTACAACTCAGCCATGTGGGTTTCCTCACGATGTTTTCCCTCACCGTTAACAACCATGATAAATTAACCACACATATGTCTTTAGAAAAGACAAATTGGTGTAGGCCCGACCCGGGATTTGAACACTAGTCGCTTGCAAATTAACCGGTGTTCTACCCATTGAGCTATCACGTCGTTAATCTATATCTATACTTATAATAAATCTGTAGAGAGGTCAATTCTGTACATGAAATATATTTTCAAAATAACTATCAGGTGGTGATTAGGGATCGATACTGATGCCAAAAATGCAATCAGTAAAATTTTTGTCTGTCTGTCTGTCGGTCTGTCTGTCGGTTTGTATGTTCCTTATGGAAACAAAAACTACTCGACGGATTTTAACGAAACTTGGTACAATTATTCTCCATGCTCCTGGGCAGGTTTTTGTATACTTTTCAGCAGAGTAATAAAGGGGAATTTTGGGAAATTTTGGGAAAACGGGAGAAGTTACTACATTTTTTAAGCTTCCGTCGCGTGTGCAGCCTTAATGGCTAAAAGGGGTAGCCAGAGCTGAGAAATTAGAAATTCCACAGCCACTTTTGGAAGTTGAGTGGGGAAAAGATGGTAGAATAAAGGTTGTTGGTGATGGGTCTCCAACCGCATCGCCCAAAAATCCCTCAAAAGCCCCAAAACCGTTAGTCGCCTCTTACGTACACCCACCGGAAGAAATGGGGTAGTGCTATTCTAAGCCGACACTACACAGCAAAAAAATATAAAAAAAATATATTAGAATAATACATGTAATAAAATAAAAAACAAAATGTTAATGATAATTTATGCCCGAGCGAAGCCGGGACGGGCTGCTAGTATATAATATTAATAGGATTTTAGACCTATTATTGCAATGCCCCACTAAGGGGTATCACAAATTTTATTTGGAACTACCAATCAATTGTAAACTTGAAACGAAGCGCCGCACTGAAAATTTTATAATTCGACACAACCATCAACCTCGTCTGCCCTCACGCGTCTGCCCGTTCGGGTCGCGCACCTCAATATGAGCCCACCCCCACCACCGCCGTTGCCGCCGCGCGCCGCCACTCGCCGCCACTCGCCGCCACTGGACCGACCGACTGACACAACGACGGAACGCAGCCGCCCCGTCGCCATCTCTGCCCTCGGCATTGTAAATGCATCTTGTGTATTAATATTAACATAAAAGTGTTATGATATGTATATATTCGGAATCCTCATTTCATCAGCTTTAATTTGATATGCATTTTGATTTATGTTTATTGGTCTATGTCGGTAGGAACATCGAGTAATTGAAAAATAAGATGTTCCGTAGATTAAACTTGAACACCACTAAAATCGTTATTGTGGCTAAACCTTAAAGGATAGACATATGCTATTGTGGACTTTTTTTATAGAACTTTTTAAGAAGAATAATTCCCCAATACATTGTTATTCTGTATTTTGAGTTATTTCAGCAGCGCACGCAATGCAAAGCTCCAAAAAGCTCGTTTTTCTTCCGTCCGTCTGATAACTGTTACGATTACTCTAATAATTTCTTAAGTTGGTACACCTAAATTATACACCTATAGAATCCCTGGAATGTCTTCTTTTCATTATTGAAAACCGCATAGCTATTGATATAGTAGTTTTTGAGATCCTAGGTAACAAACACTTTTTGGGCGCCCTTCGCAACTTCATTTTATACTATGTATAGATTTAACGATCGGCAACCGATTGGCGGTACACTGGCTAGAGGGCTCGCGATTCCAATGACTTTAATATTCTTCAAATCTTGAAGACAATTCTTAATACAAATACATACATATACTCACGGCTATAAATCCCAAGAAGGGGTAGCCAGAGCTAGGGAATTAGAAATTCCTCAGCCTCTTTCGGAAGTTGCGTGGCGAAAAGATGGTGAAATAAAGGTTTTTGGTGATGGGTCAATACCGTTAGTCGCCTCTTAAGTACACCCACCAGAAGAAATGGGGTAGTGCTATTCTAAGCCGGCACTACAAAGCATATTCTATACTAGTGGATCGTCCCAGCTTCGCACGGGTAGCGTTGTTTTTAAATATCTGAGGTTTCTTTCTTTAGTCACTGCTCAAGCATTGTGAAATTCAGCGCAATGTTTTCAATTTATTAAATTTATAGCACTCCCTAAACAGTGTAGTTTGGTGATTTTTAATGCGCTTTAATGAACGGTTTAGTATTTCCGTTTAATAGCAAATTTTGGAATAAAACGCTATGAAGTATTTATAACAATCTAAAAAATAAATCATTACGTGTTGTAGGATGCAACTACTGGCGCCATCTAGTATGTTATATGTAAATTAGTAACGATTCGGTTTTGGTCACGGGCGCGATGGCTTATTTTATGTATAATTTCGGTGTTTCTCAACCGATTTCTATGATTCTTTTTTATTGAATAGGTAATAATGTTACCTTTTTTTAAATTAGAGATGAGTGAGAGGTTTACAAACGTAAGAATAAACAAATATAATCAGAATGTTCCGAACTGCTAAGCTATCAGGAATTACACGTGTTATTGTGAGTCAACCGTAAAAGATAGACATAAACTGTTGAGGATTTTTTTTTTGATAATTTTATGAAGAATGTTTCCGTCATACATGATTTCTATGTAAGTTTAACCATTAAGGCTGCACACGCGACGAAAGCTTAAAAAATGTAGTAACTTCTCCCGTTTTCCCAAAATTTCCCGAAATTCCCCTTTACTACTCTGCTGAAAAGTATACAAAAACCTGCGCAGGAGTATTAAGAATAATTGTACCAAGTTTCGTCAAAATCCGTCGAGTAGTTTTTGTTTCCATAAGGAACATACAAACCGACAGACAGACAGACAGACAGACAGACAGACAGACAGACAGACAGACAGACAGACAGACAGACAAAAATTTTACTGATTGCATTTTTGGCATCAGTATCGATCCCTAATCACCACCTGATAGTTATTTTGAAAATATATTTCATGTACAGAATTGACCTCTCTACAGATTTATTATAAGTATAGATAAATACAAATCTTAGTAATAAACTAGTGGATCGTCCCAGCTTCGCACGGGTAGCGTTGTTTTTTTAAATATCTGAGGTTTCTTTCTTCAGTCACTGCTCAAGCATTGTGAAATTCAGCGCAATGTTTTCAATTTATTAAATTTATAGCATTCCCTAAACAGTGTAGTTTGGTGATTTTAAATGCGCTTTGATGAACGGTTCAGTATTTCCGTTTAATAGCAAATTTTGGAATAAAACTCTATGAAGTATTTATAACAATCTAAAATATAAATCATTACGTGATGTAGGATGCAACTACTGGCGCCATCTTGTTATATGTAAATTAGTAAAGATTTGGTTTTGATCACGGGCGCGATGGCTTATTTTATGTATAATTTCGGTGTTTGTCTACCGATTTCTATGATTCTTTTTTTATTGAATAGGTAATAATGTTACCTTTTTTAAATTTGGGATGAGTGAGAGGTTTACAAACGTAAGAGTAAACAAATATAATCAAAATGATCCGAACTGCTAAGCTATCAGGAATTACACGTTTTATTGTGAGTCAACCGTAAAAGATAGACATAAACTGCTGAAGATTTTTTTTTAGATAATTTTATGAAGAATATTTCCGTCATACATGATTTCTATGTAAGTTTAACCATTGAGGCTGCACACGCGACGGAAGCTTAAAAAATGGAGTAACTTCTCCCGTTTTCCCAAAATTTCCCAAAATTTCCCAAAATTCCCCTTTACTACTCTGCTGGAAAGTATACAAAAACCTGCGCAGGTGTATGAAGAATAATTGTACCAAGTTTCGTCAAAATCCGTCGAGTAGTTTTTGCTTCCATAAGGAACATACAAACCGACAGACAGACAGACAGACAGACAGACAGACAGACAGACAGACAAAAATTTTATTGATTGCATTTTTGGCATCAGTATCGATCCCTAATCACCACCTGATGGTTATTTTGAAAATATATTTCATGTACAGAATTGACCTCTCTACAGATTTATTATAAGTATAGATATATAGATAAACATAACATAACATAAATGTTCACGCCGAATATCCCCGAAGGGGTTGGCAGAGGTACTAATACTTCTGAACATCACGTGACTTTGTCATCATGGACAGTGTAATCAAATCACGTGATAGGGGGCAGGCCTATCGCCGTTTTGTACGAATACACTGTCACATGACTAAGTACAACTCAGCCATGTGGGTTTCCTCACGATGTTTTCCCTCACCGTTAACAACCATGATAAATTAACCACACATATGTCTTTAGAAAAGACAAATTGGTGTAGGCCCGACCCGGGATTTGAACACTAGTCGCTTGCAAATTAACCGGTGTTCTACCCATTGAGCTATCACGTCGTTAATCTATATCTATACTTATAATAAATCTGTAGAGAGGTCAATTCTGTACATGAAATATATTTTCAAAATAACTATCAGGTGGTGATTAGGGATCGATACTGATGCCAAAAATGCAATCAGTAAAATTTTTGTCTGTCTGTCTGTCGGTCTGTCTGTCGGTTTGTATGTTCCTTATGGAAACAAAAACTACTCGACGGATTTTAACGAAACTTGGTACAATTATTCTCCATGCTCCTGGGCAGGTTTTTGTATACTTTTCAGCAGAGTAATAAAGGGGAATTTTGGGAAATTTTGGGAAAACGGGAGAAGTTACTACATTTTTTAAGCTTCCGTCGCGTGTGCAGCCTTAATGGCTAAAAGGGGTAGCCAGAGCTGAGAAATTAGAAATTCCACAGCCACTTTTGGAAGTTGAGTGGGGAAAAGATGGTAGAATAAAGGTTGTTGGTGATGGGTCTCCAACCGCATCGCCCAAAAATCCCTCAAAAGCCCCAAAACCGTTAGTCGCCTCTTACGTACACCCACCGGAAGAAATGGGGTAGTGCTATTCTAAGCCGACACTACACAGCAAAAAAATATAAAAAAAATATATTAGAATAATACATGTAATAAAATAAAAAACAAAATGTTAATGATAATTTATGCCCGAGCGAAGCCGGGACGGGCTGCTAGTATATAATATTAATAGGATTTTAGACCTATTATTGCAATGCCCCACTAAGGGGTATCACAAATTTTATTTGGAACTACCAATCAATTGTAAACTTGAAACGAAGCGCCGCACTGAAAATTTTATAATTCGACACAACCATCAACCTCGTCTGCCCTCACGCGTCTGCCCGTTCGGGTCGCGCACCTCAATATGAGCCCACCCCCACCACCGCCGTTGCCGCCGCGCGCCGCCACTCGCCGCCACTCGCCGCCACTGGACCGACCGACTGACACAACGACGGAACGCAGCCGCCCCGTCGCCATCTCTGCCCTCGGCATTGTAAATGCATCTTGTGTATTAATATTAACATAAAAGTGTTATGATATGTATATATTCGGAATCCTCATTTCATCAGCTTTAATTTGATATGCATTTTGATTTATGTTTATTGGTCTATGTCGGTAGGAACATCGAGTAATTGAAAAATAAGATGTTCCGTAGATT